>JAVIWB010001880.1:0-263321 GCA_031893035.1 Dermolepida albohirtum | reverse complement strand
CGGCCAGCTTTGGCCAACAGGAGAGGAATTGTGTTCCATCAGGACAACGCCAGGCCACACACATCGATAGTGACTCGCCAGAAGCTCCGGAAGTTTGGTTGGGAGGTTCTTATGCATCCACCTTAGCATCCACCTAGCACCAAGTGATTACTACCTGTTCCTGTCTATAGCGAATGATTTTGCTGGTGAAAAATTCGCCTCAAGAGAAGCTTGTGAAAATCGACTGTCCCAGTTTTTTGCCAATAGGGACGAGGGTTTCTATGAGAGGGGCATTATGAAATTACCTTCAAAATGGCAACAAGTTATCGAACAAAACGTTGCATATTTGACCTAAGTCGGATCATTCTAACTATACTAAATAAAACCTTCAATTTAATGCAAAAATAATGGATTTCGTTTTACTAGACCTTATATATTTTAAGCTGCAGTTAGGTGTTTTACGTATAGTTGAAACCACGAAAGTTTGCCGGTGTATCAAATCGCTACCAAATACGAACATATGTTTAAGAAAGAAAGGGCACAAACATATTTCTAATAGAGTTACGCGCTACGTCTTGTCAAGAAATCGTGAAAAAATAGAAACAGACGTATGCAGAACATGTGCATAATGTGCACACATGTGTCGCCTATAATACAGATAAAATAGCGTTTTGACTTATGACTTAACTTTGACTTATGAAGTTCGCCTTTTCTGCGATTCCGATATTGTTATATTCCTCGTATTTTTCCGCTATTATTTGTTATTGTGCTACCAGCTATTTATATTTATTTCATCATCCTTGTAAGTTTGCACTTAGGTAACCTACGTGGGCAGCTTTTACATTTGTTACTTACAGGTTCAATGTAGTCATGTCAGCAGCGCGTCTCGAATCTAATAGCCAAGACTTTGTTTATAAGTTGTTACAATATTTTGAAGCTGAAAAATGCCATGGAGGACCTTTATTATCCGTTAATTCCGTACAAGAAGTAATATTTTCATTTTTGCTTTAGAAAACAAATTTCGAAAAGCATTATTTCAAACACAGGAAAGAAGCTGAAACTGTGTTACCAGTAGGAGCTTATAAACCACGTAGTAAGTTGAAAAGTCGAAATATAGATGGACCGGTGAAAATGGTGCCTCCCCTTATAAAAGGGATGTTGTCTTTCTTGACCAGATGTGGGTTTTTCTAAGGGCAATAAAGGAAAATCGTGGCAAGTTGCGAACACGAAAAGTGTTAGAAAACATGAAGAATATGAGGGCAAACGTTTTGCAATTCTTCGTGCAGGTAATAAAGTTATATTTATTTAAAATGCGAGGATAAATGACCAATTAATTCCAAATCTGCATTAACCATCTTTAATCATAATGGATAATGCGGCCTACCAAAGTGTATTACTTGAAAAGCAATTCTTAATTGGTTGAATAATAATAATATCGACCATGAACCTATTAAAAAGCAAGAGATCTATGAAATAGATGAATGACAAGAAAAGCTGGCCACGAAGTACTCCAAATTTCACAATGCCATTGTGAATTCAATGCAATCGAACTAGTTTGGGTACGTGCAAAAACGCCCTACAATAAACATGTTGGTGAAGAAGGATATGGAGATGAAAATATTTTAAAAATGTGGCAGCAATCTTTAAATATTTGCACACCTGGTTTTTGGAAGCAATGTATTCGACATATCGATGCATTATTACAGAAATTGTATGAAAGAGAAGAAAACTTTGACGAAAATGAATTTGTTTTTCTGTTTTGTCTTCAAAAAAAGTGGAGTTAGAGTGCTCGTTTTCATAGAATATTTGGATTGGTTGATATAGCAATAAGGTTTTTCAAATTTCAATATCTCTTCTTGTATTGCATGCTCACCATACTTTTACATTTCGTTGAGTATGCCACCTGGAGTTGTTGCTTTTCTGTCTATAAGTTTTCTGATTGTTCTTTGTATTTTGTCCGACTTTACTTCAATGTTAATGTTGCTCTCTCCAGTTGGTTGATTGCTCAGGCTGTTCATATTATTTCCTTCACTATATACGTTCTTGAAGTATTGGAACTATTCTTCTATGCTTATTCTTTTTGTTAGAAAACTTGCTAAGAATAATTAGGTACCCATTCATAGCTTCTTTTAAACATTCTTTTGATCTATCTTGTCATGAGTCACATCATCAACTTATTCAAATTTTCCAGACTGGATCTTTGATGAATCTGCAATATATATGTTAAATAAAAGGGGTGCAAGAATTGAGGAAATCTTCAATTTTCTAACATCGTTCTTCTTACTGCCCATGTAGACTTGAAATATTCTGTTAGTAAGAAGGTTGTTTACTAGATGGCACGTCTAAAATTGAGCATAATTTTGAACAGTGGAATAGTCTCTACCTCTATACAGCATCATGCAGCTGCGAGATTAACGAATGCATCAACCGTTTTAAGTACCTTTTTCAATAAAATGGATAGAAGGTATTGTGGATTGAACGAAACTATTCGAAATTAAAAATAAATATTTGCGAAAATTGTTTTCAATTGCGTCGGGGTTATTATACAATATTAAATTCTTTTCAATTAACGGCACAGATGCAATTTTCGAACACCGTGCGTAATAAATATGCAAGCACCGTAGTTTCAATTCGTTCTATAAATAAACGAGTTCGAAAAAAAGCGGAACGAAAATACAAAAATGTATTAAAAAATGGTGCCGCACATGTTAATCAACACTAAAAAAACACTATAGTTTTTTTTTTTTGAAACGGAGAGTTTATTTATCTCACTTTTTTTGCTAGGTTATCTGTCGACTACTAATGAATTTTTCAGGGGCGTTCTTTGCATTCAAAATTCACGGAATATTCAATGGTATTCATGTTGAATTTGAATTTTTAATTTAAATTAGATGATATACATTGTTAATCTGATAGTAAGGTAATGGAACACATAGTATCTCAAGTACATGTTGTCTTAACACTTATATCGCATATAATGCTTTTATATCCCGTAAATATAATGGAAAATGACAAGTACGACAACAAACCACGAGTATCTAAGTGAATTTAACTTTATTGTACCTACAATCTTAACGTTCTGAGAACATAACCATTACGTGTTAGATTCTATAAAGTAGTAAACGTTGTCTTTCCATTTAAAGTCTCATAGCATCTCTACGCTCTCTTCCTAAGGTGTTAACTTAAATAAATAAAATAGTATTTTCTAATGCATCCATAAAGATATTCGCTATGAGAGGAACTACCGCGAATCTTTTGTCTTGTTAGTATAGGCCATTATTAAACAACAAACGGCAACCCTTATAATGGATATTTTTTTAAGCTGCATGAGAACTATCGATATTGATAACTATGGTTTGACAGCTGATAATGTCAAACTGTTTGGCAAGTCATCATGAATCGTTTAACGCCAGAACAACGCTTCAAACGTGTGAAAATTTTCTTTGAAAAAATAAATCTGTTGGCGAAGTTCATAGAGCACTTCGTCCATTGTACGGTCAACATTATCAGCCTAGTGAGCAAGCAATTTCTGCAGTTATTGATCGTTTTCGCACTAATTTTCGACTTCTCAACAATCAACAAGACAAAGAAATGTGCGTACCGAAGAGAGTATTGCTGCTCTAGCGCGAAGTATTGAAAAGTACGCCGAAATGTCGATCCGTCGTCGTTCCTAACTTGTTGGCCTTTGGCTTTCGACTACGTGGAAAATTTTACGTAAGGATCTTGGCTGACGTGTCTACAAAATACAGCTTGTGCAAGAATTGAAGCCGAATGATCATCGTTTGCTTCACATTTTTGCTGATTGAACTTATTTGAAACTGGCCGAAGATGAGTATTTTTATCAAAGAATTGTGTTTAGTAGTGAAACTCATTTTTGGTTAAATGGCTACGTGAATAAGCAAAATTGCCGTATTTGGAGTGAAGACAATCCTCAAGCCGTTAACGAATCACCATTACATCCATTAAAATTGACTGTTTGGTACGGTTTACACGCTGGCGGCATCATCGGTCCTTTTTTCTTTCGAAATAAGGAAGGAGCTGCCATTGCGGTGAATGGTGAGCGCTATCGGGCCATGTTGACTGAATTTTGATGTCCAAAAATGAAGTAGCTAAACATCGACGACATTTGGTTCCAACAAGACAGCTCAACTTGCCATATAGCGCGCTTAACAATCGATTTATTGCAAAATCAATTTGGTGACAACTTTATTTCCCGAAGTGGTCCTGTTCACTGGCCCGCTCGTTCGTGCGATTTAACGGCTCTGGATTACTTTGTATGGGGCTATGTTAAGTCACTGGTTTCTGCTGACAAACCAACAACTCTTGAAGCATTGGAGGCCAATATTCCACAATTGACAAAAATTGGACTGTTGGAATGGACCATGTAACTCGTAGCCGCGGCGGGCATACTACTGTGAGCAAAAAATAGTAAGACTTTTTAATTTAAATTTCGCGCGAAAACTCATTAGTGTTTAGTATATGCTTGTCTTTCTGAAGTACAGAAAGTGCATTCGGCAATTTCTACAATGAGTGAAATTATTCAACCAAGAAGTTCCATTAAACTTTGTGTACGGAATCAAATTTCTGGTGCCGAAACGTTTAGAATATTGCAAAAGGCCTTCGGTGATAATTGTTTGTTGCGAGCAAGTGTTTTTGATTGGTACAAATTATTCAAAGAGGACGGTCATCAACATCAACCGATGATCAACACGTCAATAGAATCGAGGAATTGGTGCTTGAGAATCGACGATTAACAGTCAGAGACCTTACTGGCATCGTTGGAATATTGGAAGGATCAGTGAAAACCATTTCGAAAGATCATTTGGGCCTAAGAAAAGTGAAAGCACGATATGTTCCAAAATCACTCAATTTTTTCGAAAAACAACGTCGCGTTGACGTCTGTGAAACAATGCTTTCCGAACATCAAGACAAAATGAAAGGCAATGAGACTTGAATCTACGCTTATGACCCGGAAACAGACGATCAATCGGCAGAATATCGTATCAAAGTTGAGCCGAAGCCCAAAAAACCACGTCAAAGCAAGTCAAAAATAAAGGTTATGTTGACAGTTTTCTTCGATTATCGAGGTGTGGTGCACTCCGAATTCCTTCCGACCGGCCAAACTCTCAACAAAGAATATTATTTGAGTGTTATGCGTCGTTTGCGCAATGCTATTCGTAAAAAGAGGCCAGAATTATGGACCGACAACTCTTGGTTTTTACACCACGATAATACACCGTCGCATACTGCATTAATTCTTCGTGAGTTTTTCGCCAAATTTTCAACCAATATCGTGCCGCAACCACTGTATTCGCCTGATTTAGCTCCGTGTGACTTCTGGCTATTCAGCAACTCAAACGACCGATCCGGGGAAACCGTTTTGAGTCAATTGAGGACATTAAACGTGAATCGCTACGCGCATTGAAGGCTATTCCTGAAATTGACTTTAACGACTGTTTCGAGAATTGGAAGAAACGTTGGCACAAGTGTATTGTGGCCAGGGGGGATTACTTTGAGGGGGACGAAGTAGATTTGGAAGAATTAATAAGAATTTAAAAATTATGAACAATGTCTTACTATTTTTTGCCCACAGTAGTATGCCGGAAATTATATTTAAAAAATAAATGCCATGAAATTATCTACCAGATTATAATAAAACCAATTTCATTCCAATGATATTTCTGTTTTGAATTATCATTTTAAGTTCTCAAGCTCTTAAAAAACATCCTATAGTTTAAAAATATGGTAAACAATTTATTACATGTGGGAATTCTGATAATATAATATATTAGGCATTCTGTTCGAAATAATAAAGTTTATTACGTACAGGCAAAGCCAAACACCTTGAACATTTTAAATTAGTTTTACTGAGTAGAGTACTTGGATCCAAATAACATTTATTTTATACATTCTTTATTCGAAATCTAATGTAGCCACACTGATGAGCGGCACTGCATTTTGGCTAAAAACATTGAGATACAATTTAATAAGTAACCCGCGTTGAGAATTATTAAGGTCAAATACAAAGCAGTATATATGCACGTTTTTTTTTCATGGGGCACTTAACTTTAATTATCCTCCATTTTAATACTTTTGGCATAAAAGCACAAAACCAAATGCCTTATGTGCGTTAAAAAACGCTCGTGAGAAATTAAAATTTAAACATTTTTATCCGTTAAATTTAACTCATGGCCTGAAAGTGAGATAGCAGCATTACTTTGAGGTAATCCGTTTTCATCACGTTAGGTTCCCTTCCTTCGAAGTATTGAAAAGGACGCCGAAATGTCGATCCGTCGTCGTTCCTAACTTGTTGGCCTTTGGCTTTCGACTACGTGGAAAATTTTACGTAAGGATCTTGGCTGACGTGTCTACAAAATACAGCTCGTGCAAGAATTGAAGCCGAATGATCATCGTTTGCTTCACATTTTTGCTGATTGAACTTATTTGAAACTGGCCGAAGATGAGTATTTTTATCAAAGAATTGTGTTTAGTAGTGAAACTCATTTTTGGTTAAATGGCTACGTGAATAAGCAAAATTGCTGCGTTTGGATCGAAGACAATCATAAAGCCGTTAACAAATCACCACCTTGTTTGGAAAATTCTTCACGAACAGCTCCTATGCTCAACACATATCCTATAGGTAAGCTCTTACTGCTTCGGATTATTAAGCGAGAAACACATTTTCTGCGTGGCTTTTACTAACAGCTGATGAACGGCTAGCTTCGCTGCTAGTAGCATTCTTTTTACTGATAAAGCGGGATGTATTAAAAATATAGTATTTAATTTCCTCTTCATATTGAAACCAGACATTAGCAGCTTTAGGTAGCTTTAGGGTACCGTTTGTTTTGCTAGAACACTTAATAGGTCTTGCATACTTCGAGTTATTCGAAAATACTTTGTCTGAACTTTCGGAGGATTTACTTTTAAATTTGATCCGGAAACTTTTTATACAAGATTGTGCTTCATCGCATCATATGTCTGCTATTAGAGTACATTCGAAAAATGAATTTCATAGGAGATATACGGATTTAAATTCGCTGAACTTCAGTATCTAGGGTTACTTAAAAAGGTTTGTGTTTGAAACACCGGTTAACAATTTTCCACAAATGGGCAAACAAATATATCACTATTGCCAGATAATACGAGAAAGGATTTTTCAAAAGAAAACACGCTTCCTTTGAAAGAAGAGGTAATTTCTGTGTTATAACTGAAAGAAAACATTATGAACCTTTTTTAATTTTAATACAAGGTGTATTGGAAGATCATTACTGGTTTTTCCAACAGATGTCTCGTGGCATAAGTATACAATGTTATGATTTGACGCATACGTCATTTTATTCTACTGAAATCAAGCTTCATGTTATGTTTTGCGAAAGCAACACTGTCATAGATTTACACTTTGAAAATATCGAGTTTCGTGCCTGAAAAAATACATTTGTTTCACGCATTACTTTTCCTATTTAATCAAAAGGAAAAAGCCGCTGAAAATCATCCATTGTTGGTAGAAACTAACGGTGAGCATGCTTCAACCATAAAAACATGTGAGGCGTGGTTTAGACAATTCAAAAGTTCGATGCTCCAGAGCGCGCTTCATCAACACAGCTTGTTCTATCACGTTTAAATTCATTTACCCCTCTACTTATTGTGGCGGATGATGGAGCAGATTCACCTAATGTTTCCCGTAACTCATCTTTTATTTCGGTGGCTTTCATACCCTTAATTACTCTGCTTTTTCCATTTTAACAAAACGACGTCAAAAATTAACTAATCAACCGATTTATCTAAATACCGGAATGTAAACATATAAATAGGCAACCTAAATTACAGTGCATTTGTTTTACCAATTAGAGCGCCACCTATGTGTCATTCTCACTACGTGTCAAACTATCCTCGTATATAACTAAATTACTAGTATTATCAGCAGATTTTAGTATACTAATTTTCATTACCTTCTTTCTGGCATTGCAGAAAACACATCATATTCAATGTGCGCGAAAATCCGTAGAATGTAGTGTAGATAGAGTTTACAAAAATGCCTGGAAGCATTTTGTCCGATTTCCGTTAATTCTCGACACGTTTTTACAATTAGTACTACTGGTGTGTGAGAGCGCAGCTGTTCCGGAAACTAAACTTTCCGGAATCGATGCCGCTTCCACGAGGATGAACTATCATTCGAAGGCAATGAAACGGTATTGTAATTACCTTACACGTACATTGACTGGAAATTAGTGTAATAGCAAACTTTTAAAATTGATCTTGCTCTGACAATCTAGTAATGTTAATATTTGATTCCATAATACACAAGTACTACACGTGTATGTATGTACATATTACATAGCTACACGTGTAGAATGTGTTTATTTAGGCTGTTTTAATCTATATCTATACAGTGGAAGTGTAAAGCTGTTTATAACTTAATTCCTTTAATTAATTAACTGATGTAGCCTTTACTTGATGAAAATCCATATCGAAATTAAACACGAAAACTCTGTTGCGTGATTTTCGGAAATTACTGGTCAACTAAATTACACGTACTCAGTTTAACAGTGAAGAATAATTCAAATTTACTTGGTCATTTAATTTTAATAGTTTATTACATTTTTTATGCTTGTTTGTTTCTACGAGAGTGGTCCCAGAAGTATCCGGTCCAACAAAGAAAACACAAAAATTTTGGAAAGAAATATATTTATTTTTCAACATAATCTCCTTTCAGCTCTATACACTTTTCCCAGCGATGTTCAATAAATATTCAAAATAGTCATTAACTGCCGACATCGCTTCTTCAGCGTTGAAAAATCCTTGAACACTGAGCCATGCTTTCAAGTTTGGGAACAGAAAATAATCCGATAGGGCCAAGTCTGGCAAATAGGGTGCATGAGGTAGCAATTCCAAATTTAATGCGTTAATTTTGGCCATTCCAATAATGTATTTGTGAGCTGGTGCATTGTCTTGATGAAACAACACTTTCTTCTTAGCCAAATGCAACAGTTTTTGCATGATTTCTTCGCTAAAACGTCGCAATAAATTCGCATACTCCCGCCGTTGATAGTTTTTCCTTTTACAAGATAGTTAATGAAAATCATTCCACGCGCATAACAAAAAAACCATGGCCTTCCTTGCCTGCAGATGAAACGGTCTTGGCCTTCTTTGGAGCCGGTTCTCCGTTTTGAGTCCATTGTTTTGATTGTTCTTTTGTCTCGAGTGTGAAGTGATGGACCCATGTTCCATCCGTGGTTATGAAACAGCGCAAAAATTCTGCTTTGTTGCTGCGAAACTTCGCTAAACACTCAACTGAAGCAACTTTTAGACTACTGATGAAATCTAATCAGTAGTCTACATTCTAATATCCAAACATATTTAATTTCTCACTCATGTCGTTAGAACAGCCATATGTGATTAAGAAGTCATTCCACTTGTGTTCCTCCATCAACATTTTGGAAACCATCTAGGTTCTAGTAGCCCTTTTTTGTGGTAACTCCTATACTTCCTAAATTTTGTAAATTCTAATTAAAAATAATATTTCGAACGACGAGAATTATATTCGTCAAGATTAATTAACATTAAAGCTTCTTTCAAAGTCGTTGTTATTTTTGAAACCTAGATTCTATTATAAAACAATAAAACTAATTTCGATCGATTACACTATGTTAGTGGTAATTATCTGTCCACATTATGACCGTGGAACCATTAGGTGTAATAATCTTCGTTTTCGTAGCACAAAGGGTACTAGAAAAGCTTTGCAATACAGCTTTATTTATTTAATTTTTGCAAAGTAATTTCCTCTACACGCAATACACCTCTGCATCCTCTGAAACCAATCTTTAAACCAGTTCTGCCAAGCTGCACTAGGGAGTAAAGCACACTCATTGTCTCAAGCCCGTAGAAGGTCCACATCACTGGAAAACCGCCTCCCTTTTAGCTTCATTTTGGCATGCGGGAACAGTGCAAAATCGCAGGGGGCAATATCTGGACTGTAGGGAAAGTGCTCGAGAAATTTCCTGTTGTGGTCAAATATTCGGTACAGGCTTTGGCGCTGTGAGCTGGAGCATTATCGTGATTGAGGAACCAGGTGTCCATTCTTGACTTTGGCTGCAGGTTCTTCACAGATACAGTGAGTTTAGGCAGGCACTGTTCAGTATACCACTTAGCTATGACTGTCTCCTGTGTGTCCTAAACGACGCGTTCCACAATTCCACTCGATTTGAAAAATACAGCTATCAATTTCTACTTTACAGATCGGGATTTTCTAACAACTACGGATGTGTGCTCATTATCAAAGACTTAAACTTTGTTTTGAGCTTTGGTCGGCACATCGTAATAATAGAGCCAAGTCTCGTCACCTGTCACGATGTTGTTCACATACAGAGATTGTCTCTTATTAAACTTTTTTAGCATCTTCCGGTACCAAGTCACACGTCGTGTCATCTACTCTTCAGTCAGTCGATGCGGCACCCAGAGAGAACAAAGTTTCCTCACGTGCAAATGATCATGCAGAATCGAACGAATTGCTGGTACATTTAGACCTGAAGTACCCCCTATCCGCTGGTAAGTCACTCGCCTGTCCTTGCCAAGCATTTTCCTCATCCGTAATTGACGTTCGTTGCCTTCCCGGCCTCTCAGCATCCTTCCTCAGCATCATTGTGCGGTGTGGACAAACATTACCTAGTGCAAGAGTCATTTCTTCGAAACACAGGTGTATGTTTAAACCACGCACGAAGTTATAACGCAAAACTGCCCTTGTCTCATTTCGTGACCACGATGCCATCGCTAGCAATTTACACTCTCACTTCTAATGAATAATTGAGCCCATCGACATGGCGCAGCGGCTACTATGCACGTATGAACATGTCTCAACATGCTGCAACAAGCAGCTTCCTACGATTCATAGTTGCGTAATATTGCAAAACTTTCCTTGTACCCTTTGTATTAACTTTGGAATAAAAAAGTAAACTATTATTAATCTATGCGAAAGCAGGAGTAATTACCGGAGATTTAACAAAATATTCTTTCCTTTAGCATTACTCTATCATTCGCTTCAATTTTCCTCGTTTATAATATTTCTTCATTCTTTCATAACATAATCTCTGAGGAGAAAGCCCCAGAGGTTATTAAAGAGTTAGTATATTAAAAAGTTTTTTCATGTATTATTCCAGACTGCTTCATTTGTATATTTGAAAATTGAGGTCTAAATATGAAGCACAAAAAGGGTTATTGTTGCCAAAGGCACACGTCAACAATATAAAATCAGAGTTTAATTTTTCAATACGAGAGCACGGAATGGAAAATTGTTAATCGGTTGATATTGCTACATGTACAAAAAAATAATGAAAGGATTTATTTTAAAAATACGCTTTGATCTAAGAGAACAATTTTATTTTTCTTCACAATGTAACGTATCTCTTTATAAATTTATTTTTCTCTTTTTAAATTTAATATTCCATTACAAACGAAAATTAAATCACCAAAATTGTTTTCCACGTAAAAAACAACCAAATATGATTACAGATGTATAACGCTTGCAACAATAGAGATTCTCGTATGCCAGTAAGTTATACTAATAATAATTGTTTTTATTGTTCAACAGATTACTTTACGAGTATTAAAAGAACAATACTATAATACGACGGTGGTCCCAGAAGTACCCGACACAACAAAGAAAACAAAAATTTTGGAAAGAAATGTATTTATTTTTCAACATAATCTCCTTTCGGCTCTATACAATTCGATACCCTTTTTATAATAAGAACTGTCTTGCTCCTCAATATAGCCATTAACTGCCGACATCACTTCCTCATCGTTGGAAAATCTTTGATCACCGAGCCATTTTTTCAAGTTTGGGAACAGAAAATAGTTCGAGAGGACTAAATCTGGCGAATAGGGTGCATGAAGTAGCAATTCAAACTTAAAATTCATTAATTTTGGCCATTTCAATAATAGATTTGTGAGCTGGTGCATTGTCGTGATGACACAACACTTTCTTCTTAGAAAACACTGCCGTTTTTTCTTGATTTCTCCGCTCAAATGTTTGCATAATACCCGCTGTTGACAGTTTTTTCTTTTTCAAGAGTGTCAATGAAAATTATTCCACGAGCATCCAAAAAAAACCGAAGCCATGACTTTCGCCTTCTTCGGAGCTGGTTCTCCCTTTTGAGTCCATTGTTTTGACTGTTTTTTGTCTCGGGTTGAAGTGATGGATGTTATCGATGGTTATGAAACGGTGAAAAAATTCTGTTTCGCTGATGTGAAGCTTCGCTAAACACTCAATTGAAACATCTTCTTGACACTGTTCTTGCTCGAGTGTGAGCAAACACGGGATCCATCTTGCACACAGCTTTCTCATGTTCAAATCTTCAGATAATATGCGATGTACCGCATTTTTAAAATGCCTACTATATCTGCTAGCTCGCACACCTTCAGTCGACTATCATCCAGTACCGCTTTGTGGATTCTCTTCACCATTTCTGGAGTCACCTCATTTGGTCGACCACGGCGATGCTCGTCTTGGCAGCTCGTACGGCCTCGTTTAAACTCCGCTACCCAATATTTCACTGTCAATGAAGGAGCAGACTCCCCCAGAGTAAAAACCAGTTCAGCTTTTGTATCAGTTGGGCTGAGGCCTTTCAAATAAACGTATTGTCTCACGTAACGATGATCAATTTGCTCGATTTTACAAATTCACAGGAAACGTTTAATATTGATGGCTGCCAAACAAATACTAAACAACGTGGTGTCTTCAAACTTCAAACATATGCTTTATAGGTTGTTTACTTTCTAATACGGTGATATTTTTCAAACGACTACTATGACTCTATGTTGGGCCAGGTACTTATGAGACCATCCTCATATAAACTGTTAAACTGTAACCTATAAAAAGTTAATTTGGAATGTTGAAAATTAGAATTAAAAGAAATAAAGTATTTATGTAAATGTAGGGTAGTTATTTTCTAATTTAAAATGAATAAAAGTCATGAATGTCTGTTCAAAACATACCAAAACATATGATTACCGAGTCTGATAGTCCTAATTTATGCATCCTAATGTTAAATCTCTTTAATTGCGAATGTATTTTATTCTGTATTAGCTTATATCGCAAAGAAGTATTTTTATTTGCAAAAATTTGGGAACAAATTCTGCTCGTAATAATTAGGAATTTGACACAGCCTTCCTTAAGAGATAGAATTTTTCTTGGCGTTTTAAATAATAACACACGCACTTAAGAAGATAACTTCTTTCAGGTAATTCCATTCAACAAATTCTTGTCTGACAAGAATATGATGTATTGTCAAAGTAAAAAAAAAACTTTCCCCAACGAGTCATATAATATTTAATATCTCAGACACATTTCACGAAACTTGCATTGTCATTTTCCTAATTTAAACGCAAACACATTTAGAACGCCGCGAAATAAGTGAGAAGTTACAACTTCGTGAACGTTATAGACCATAATGTGTCGACGTATAAATCTTTAAATGTAGCAGAGTGTATAGCATTAAAACTGGTCTGAGTGCGTGTGTTTCAGCAATTTACCTGTCTGGATTAATGACTGCTGAGCCATGTCCATTTGTATAAGAATCCACATGGCGTGTCATTGAGGGAATACAATTTACAGAGGTTTTTCAAAAGCCTTTAACTGCGATACATTATGTAAATGAAAATGTCTTTTTCTTTTATAGGGCGCATAAGTACAACGTTTACACATTATACGCTGCAAGGTGTAGAAAAATGATGCCTCAAGTACATTTAGAAATTGACTGCTTATATTTAGAAGTCATAAACGCACGAAGCAGGAACTAATAGTATGTAAAATATATTACAGGAATATTGTTCTAGTGATTAGTGAACATGAATATGTTTTCATTATACATCGTTCTGTTGGTGTGAATATAATAAAAAAACACGGTATGCTTAGCTTATGAAATAAATTCGTAGCGTATCCAATAACGTAACACAGTCTCAACCTGTGAGGTCAAATGGGGGCGAGAGTGCATTAGAAACAATAAGAAAATAACATTAACTTTTCTTCTAAAATTGCTTAATTTACTGAAGAAAAGCAATGAAGTACATTCTGATTAAATTATAAACAAGTTTAAGCACTATCAGTGACTCCCTTGGATGTGTCTCGCAGTGCAAAGTTTTTCGAAACGGTTAATATTTGAAATTGACATTCTGAGGTTCTTTTTCTATACAAGGCATTGCAATTAAATAACGAAGCAGATATGAGAAATGTTATTTATCGCAAATAAACTTATATTTAACCATACCCTTCAACATATTCTCCTCCCCTATCTATACATCGCTGTTTAAGGGTCTTCCATTGTCCAAGACAATGCTGTAGTTTACCAGTTGTCAGCCTCTTCAATAACTCTGGGGTTTTGGCTTTTAAATGTTCAACAGACTGAAAATGTGTTCCTTTTAATATATTTTTTTGCTTTTGGGAACAACCAAATGATGATCGAGCACAGCAATGCGCTCGTCCAATAAGTCTGCTTCAAAGACAGGTCATTGTGAGCTCGTACATTGTCCTGGTGCAGAATTCATGAGTTGTTCTTCCACAAACTCGGTCTTTTCTTCCTTACTCTTTCCCTCAGTTTGATTACGACTTCTTTGTAGTATTTTTGATTAACGGTTTGACTCCCTGGCACCCAGCTAGTCATGATAACACCCTTGATATTGAAAAAACGATCAACATCGCCTACAGTTTCGACTCTTTTAATTATACTTCTTCTCTTGGCGATTGACGCTTTGTTTCCGGATGATATTGATCCCAGTTTCGTTATATGCGACGATTGTTGTGAGCAAGTCTGGTTTTTCCTTTTGTCGTTATGTGATGGTAGAAGTCACATGGTGCAAGATCTGCCGAATACGTAGGTTGATCGAGCATAGCAATGCACTTGTCTACTAAAAACTGCTTCATCGATAGGGCATTGTCTGCTACTGTGTTATCCTGGTACAGAATCCATGAGTTATACTTCCACAAATCCGGTTTTTCCTTCCTTGCTCTTCCCCTCAGCTTGATTAGAACTTCTTTGCAGTATTCCTGCTTAACGGTTTGACCTCCCAGTCACCCAGTCAGCCATGACAACACCCTTGGTATTGAAAACAACGATCAGCATTGCCTTCAATTTCGACTTGCTAATTTGTGATTTTAATAGTGTCATCTGCAATTATGGCTCAAATGTAAGCTAAATCAGACAGAGAGACAAAAGTACGGGTTGTTGCTTGTGAATTATCGAGTCAAAGGCATTCCAATTACAGCCTAGCCCGATGCTCCCGCGCGATGGAAGGGACGCAGTCTCATTATGTAATTGCCATATCTCGTATATAGAGTTCTATATTTTGCGTTAAAAGTAATCATCGTTGAAAATACGGCTTCGAAATGGTAGGCTCTTGAAAATTGTAATAGTAAACGAAATACTCTTGTTTTCAGGGCACAAAATTCACTATCCATGTCTACCCAAAGTTGAAACAGTGATTTATTACTAAATTATCTTCTGATTTCGCCAGTGTAGAAAGTGTATGAGAATTTCTTCTTCGAATTGTGAGCCCTTCGGGAGTCTTTTAAGATGGGTGACTAATCCACTCGTAACTTGCTACGAAGTTGTAGTCAGCAGAAAATGCTTCGGGAAGTTCTTTACCAGCATGGTTTAATGGTTAAAAAAACGATTTTAATATGTTGCTCTTCGACCTTGTAAGTTTTGATAATTTTATCCAAATCTGCAAACATTTCTAGATTTTCTTGTCTTATATTTCCATTCCGCAACTATCTACAATAAGTATTAAGTTTACCACTCGTACCCAAGATATGTGCTCATCTCGAAACTTCTCGGCTTCGCATCTGTCTTTCCTTCTCGAAAAATGATGAATTCGTCTCGTAATTTATAAATACATTGCAAAACTTTTCCACGTGTAACCGTCTCACCTTGCTGTAAAACAGTAACGCTGAAGATACTTCATCTATGTCTTTACAAAGTGCAGCACAGATTTTTGATTTAAAGGGTCTCATTTTGATATAATTTGCTATGGTAACAACTAGTGTAAGTACAATATTCGGAGAAGGACTCATTCCTTTGGAAGCCAGAGCTTTTATGAAAATCCTACAATTTGTCCAGACACTGTGCAGAGTTTTGCTTCACGAGTTCTTGGAAAGTCCAAAATCTTAATTTTGAAGCTGTGATTTTTACTACTTTAGATGTAAATTACATCTTATATACTTCTGGGTTTCCGGGCTAGAACCGCGTCACTTGTAAATCTGCCAACGTTTCGTACCCATTTGTATGGGACATCTTCATGGCTGAACTACTGCACTGAAACATCTTATATACATATATGTTAGTACCATCTTCTTCTTTTATATATTTTTGTGACTGTCTTTATATACACTTTGCCATAAGTTAAATAAATAAAAACCTGCAAATTTGTTTTAAATTCAGACTACCTTGTTTCATTACCACGTATAATTAGTTCTATTCTTATATGATATATGAGTGTAGGTTGAGGATTTAATAAAAATAAATATATTTACATTGCTACATATCATGAAGCAAAAATGTCAAGACTTGACCTTTAAACCATACATGTATGTCATTAACTAGACAATCATTGCATGGTGAAGTGATATTTTTCAAACAAAAACGCTAATTACGTATAGAGCACTAAGTAATTATATTTTCTGCGATGTATAATACCATTTCTTTAGAATTAACTTTGTAGAAGCAAATAAAAAAATTAAAATAGTGGTTTATATTCTAAGCAAGGCAATAAACAACTTATGCTGTGAAAATTTTTCTTCAATGCTACATACGTAAATATTTTATAATATTACAACACACACACACAACTTACAGGAGAATTGATAAAATAGAGGATTTAGTTTTAATAAAGACACTTCAACTGAATACCAATGAAAAATATGTGTATAACTTGGTTGCAGTTGCTTACCTATGATACGTGTTATATGTAAAAAAAACGAGTATTTTTAAGCGAAATCATCGGGTGTTTATTTAATTGTAAAGAGGAGGGTATGTATTGATAATGGAAAACAATATCAGCCAAATGGCTGCTACGGCTACGCTTGCAGGAACACGTTCTTTTCATGAAATTTTCCATCACCAATTTGCACATTTACGGTTGTCTGTCCTCTATAACTTCACGAATTCCATCTTTGAGGTTTTGAATCGATTATGGGCCATTGGCATAGACTTTAATTTTCACGTAGCCTTAAAGAAAAACGTCTAAAGGTGTTAAGTCACAAGACCTCGATGGCCAATTGTGATCGCCTCTTCGAGAAATCACACGGTCAGGAAAGTTTTCACGCAAAAGAGCGATGGTATCGTTACTTGTGTGGCACGTAACGCCGTCTTGTTGAAAATAAACGCCGTCAACATCAATATTTTTCAATTTCGACCATACAAAATTATTAATCATCGTTCGATAACGCAATCCATTCACCATAACAGTTGCTCCAGCTTCATTTTCGAAAAAGTAAGGGCCAATGACCCCGGCAGACCAATAACCTCACCAAACAGTCACACGTTGAGGGTGGAGAGGCTTTTCAACAATAATTCTTGGGTTTTCCGGGCCCCAAATTCGACAATTCTGTTTGCTAACGTGTCTCCGAAGTGAAAATGGGCCTCATCACTCAATTTCAATGAAATTTCGTATCAGTTTGATGCATTTCAATTACCCAATCAGCAAAGACACGACGTTGTTGGTGGTCAGTAGGCGTGAGTTCTTATGTTAATTGAACTTTAAAAGTCTTAAAGCCTAAGTCTTTTTGCAAAATACTGTGTAATATCGTAATTATATAATTAGTTTCACGATGGGAAATTTAATGAAAATTATATTATTTTCTGCTACTCCATCGTTAATTAAATACACAGAAATTAATTAAAAATTTCTGCGCTGGAGAAGGACTCGAACCTTTATCTGCCGTTTTCTAGACGACTGCTTTACCAATTAAGCCACCAGGCAGTGTAACTTCGAGTCCTTTAACACGCCATAAATCGTGTTATGGAACAGATCTAATATTTATTTGAAAACCCGCAGTTCAGTTATGATATCGTAATTATATATAAATATATAAATTAGTTTCACGATGTTAAAGGACTTGAAGTTACACTGCCTGGTGGCTTAATTGGTAAAGCAGTTTTCTAGAAAACGGCAGATAAAGGTTCGAGTCCTTCTCCAGCGCAGAAATTTTTAATTAATTTCTGTGTATTTAATTAACGATGGAGTAGCAGAAAATAATATAATTTTCACTGTGTAATATCGTTTGTGGAATGCTCAATTCCAAAGATCGACGAGAAATGGACAAACCTGGGTTTTCCTTAACACTATGGGCTACAACATTAATATTCTCAGTTATTCTTGAGCCGCGTGCACGAGTTCGATTCTTCAAATCACCAACTTGTCCCAACAGCTCAAATTTTTCCGCTAGTTTCACAATTGCTAGTCTAGAAGGTGGTTCACGACGACCTAAAAATGCTTTAGTTTTGCGAACTGTGGCCGCGAAATTTTCACCATTTTTAGAGTGAATTTTAATAATTTAGGTGCGTTGTTGAAGCGTGTATCGTTCCATTTTTATTAATGGCGTAGATTTTACTTGTCATCTGTCAAGTAGT
The DNA here is from genome assembly GCA_031893035.1 of Dermolepida albohirtum. NCBI lineage: Eukaryota > Metazoa > Arthropoda > Insecta > Coleoptera > Scarabaeidae > Dermolepida > Dermolepida albohirtum. The sequence continues at coordinate 244,722 of JAVIWB010001880.1, read as the reverse complement.
TACAAGTTGAGTCATGACAACTGTTAAAATGGTGGGCTATTGAAAATGAAATGTTCTATTGGGACGCCTTTTATCTAGGATATTTTAATATTCTACATATAATAAGAATATGTGTCTCATTCATTAACCCTAAGATGCATATCTAGTGCAATTGCTACTTTTACCAAAACTAAGCCTACACTCTCTGAAGTGTAACCTAAATCTACACTTAAGAGATTGTTGAGACGATTAAGGTACTGTTGGGATGATTATCGAGGCTGGAAATGCTCTCGATACGGACCCACAGATGACCTCAGGGCAAGGTAATCTCTAATGCGCATTGGTGATCATGAAGAGATGTTATTAAACTTACAAATGACTCCCTCCCTGTGATAAACGACAATTGAAAAATTGTCTTTCGACGGTAACGTAGAAAAAAGGCCTTCAGTGATTGTTGGAGGATTATGACAAGGTTTCAGACGACGGCAACGCAAAAATGGTGTGAATGGCTATCATAAACGTGGTCTTCGACAAAGAATTTTCTCAAAATAACTAACTCGTCTCTGTCAAACGTCAATAAAATAAAGCAAAATCATATAATCATCGTAGGAATAAACATCCTCCCTGCTACTATTTTAATATGACGCCATGAAGGATGGCGGCTACAAACCCGTACACTCACTAAAACAGTTTGTAAAAAAGTGTTCTCGAATGTTATTTTAACTTTCAAAAGGAGAAAAGAACACGAGTTTGGCCACATACATATATCAAAAACAATGTGCGGAGGCTAATTTTTCTTTAAAAATTCTTAATTATAAAAACCAATGCAGGACCCAAACGACACAAATTGAATCAGATACACAATATGTTAAACTACTACATACAATGAGGATCACGAACTTTGAGACAATGTCAAAATGAGCATGAAACTGCGTTGCATGCCCGGTTTATGTAAACATAGTGTAGTGATGATAAAAAAATGATTTTCGAACTAAAAAAAAATAAATAGCAATTATTTGGTCTGAGAAACAGTTGAATGAATACCTGCTTAGATCATACCAGAATGCTGGATTATTGTACGAATATTAAATACAAATTATAAACTATTAAATATTACTCCGGGCCTGATAGGCCCGGTCTATGGACCCTAGGGTTAAACAACTGCTTAATGGACAAGATTTCCATATTCAAGCAGTCTTTTTAATTTAAGTACATACATATATTGGAAAGCAGAAAACAATCTACACAAAGAAATGCATTGTATAGGTCTGCTTCTGGGTTTCCGGGATGGAACCGCGTCACTATTATATCTGCCGACGTTTCGTACCCATTTGTATGGGGCATCTTCAGGGCTGAACTACTGCACTGAAACTATTAAGTTTCAGAAGCAGATAGCATGGACCACGACCGCGGAAGTCTACGTACCAAAAGCATTGTATAGGTGTTTGAGATGATATTAATCAATATTCAATTGTCTATATACGCTCTGGAAACTTTGTTGCCGACATGCGAGATAGACGCGTTCTCCCTTTGTCATTCAATGCATTTTTGTGTCGGACGAGAGAGGGAGGCGATGTTAATTCATTATTTTTCTGTATCGAAAAGATACGATAAATTCTACGAAGGAATCGTTCGTTAATAACACAAGTCTACCTGACGATGAGTGATTCTCTGAAACATATGTATGTAGTAGACAGGGTGTTATTAACATTTAGATGATTCATTTTAACATTCATTTATTCGACAAATCGCCGTGGTGCAAACGCTTGCCTATATGCGCTCTGAGAACTTTGTTGCCGACATGCGAGGTGGACGCGTTCTCGCTTTGTCTTTCAATACATTTTTGTGTTGGACGAGAAAGGGAGACGATGTGAATTCAATCAATATTCCTGTTTATAATATAATTACAATCTGAATTTTGTGTATATTAAAGCCAGGATCAACAGAATTTTATTAGCTCTGAGTAAAATACAAGCGCAATTTTAAAAATATCAGTAAAACATCATTACAATCAAAGCAGAGGGTGCAGTATGTATACTATGATTCATGTGCACAACGTATATGTATATATGTACATATATACATACATATATGTATATGCCTGCACGCGTGCATGCTGATACATGTAGATACATCTTTGTTATGCAATAAAAATGAATAGAGATATCTGATAGTATTACATGCGAGAAAATTGATTTCAATTTTACAACATATTTCCGCTCGTTATGTGTACTGCGTAGAAGCAATATGAAAAATGTAAATATAAAATATTTGGAGAATGATACTTCGCATTCGTTACTTTTATTATTTTTTATTGTCGGAGATGAAACTTTTAATATCCTTGGGAAATGTAATTAAATACACCAGGACGCTTTGACGGGGATCCTTGACTGCTAGCGCAATCTTATTGAAGAAATAGTTATATTCTAAGTCTGCTATCTTTTTCATTGCGAAAGGTAAAATTTAGTTAACGTTTATCCCAGTGATTCTTAGCCTGTTGGGCGCATCCCCTAGTAGTCGCGAGCGTATCGGACAAGAGAAAAAGTGATTTTTTTTAAAAAAAATTGTTTAATTTTTAATAAAGTACATTCTGACATAAGTTACAAACAAGTTTAATAGTTATTAGTGATTCCTATCGAACCCTCTTGCAGAGCAAAGTTTTTCGAAAGAAGGTTCAATGTTTGAAAAATTAATACTCTGTTTCTATATTTAGGTGAGATATATATTTTGTCTTAAAAGCAGCCACCGTAGAGAAGTCGATTTTGCAAAAGTACGATGTTGAAAATGATAATACAAAGGATACTAGAAAACTTTTGCAATACAGCTTCGTTTATTTAATTTTTGCAAAGTAATTTCCTCTACACAAAATACACCCCTCCATCCTCCGAAACCAATCTTTCAACCAGTTCTGCCAAGTTTCACTAGGGAGTAAAGCACACTCGTTGTCCAAAGCCCGCAGAAGGTCCTCATCGCTGAAAAACCGCCTCCTTTTTAGCTTCATTTTCGCATGCAGAAACAGTGCAAAATCTGGACTGTAGGGAAGGTGCTCGAGAAGTTTCAATACTGTTGTAGTCAAATATCCGGTGCAGGCTTTGGCGCGGTGAGCTGGAGAATTATCGTGATGGAAGAACCAGGTGTTCATTCTTGACTTTGGCCGCAGGTTCCTCATAGATTCAATGACTTCAGGCAGGCACTGTTTAGTATACTACTTAACCGTGACTGTCTTCTGTGCGTTCAAAACGAAGCGTTCCACAATTACACTCGATTTGAAAAATACAGCTGTCATTTTTATCTTTACACATCGAGATTTTCTGACAACTACGAGTGTGTCCTCATCATCAAAGACCCAAACTTTGTTTTGAGGTTTGGTCGGCACATCCTAATAGTACAGCCAAGTTTCGTCACCTGTCACGATGTTGTTCACATACCGAAATTGTCCCTTATTAAGCTTTTTTAGCATCTCCCGGCACCAAGCCACGCGTTGTGTCATCTGCTCTTCATTCAGTCGATGCGGCACCCAGAGAGATCAAAGTTTCTTCACGTGCAAATAATCAAGCAGAATCTAACAAATTGCTGGTGCATTTAGGCCTGATGTACCCCCTATCTATTGGGAGGTCACTCGCTTGTCCTCGTCAAGCATTTTCCTCACAGTAGTAGCGTTTTCCTCCGTAACTGACGTTCGTTGCCTTCCCGGCCTCTCAGCATCCTCCACAGTTAAATTTCCTCTTTGGAATTCTCTATACCACCACAATATCATTGTGCGATGTGGACAAACATCACCTAGTTAGTGCAAGAGTCATTTCTTCGAAGCACTGGTCTATGTTTAAACCACGCACGACATTATAACGCAAAACTGCCCTTATCTCATTTCGTGACCACGATGCCACGCAAGCACTTTACACTAAAGCCGCGTCTTCGTCAATACTGGCACCGACGTTTCGTTACCACTTGTATTGGGCATCTTCAAGGATTAACAGCTGCGGTGAAACTAAGAACGACAGAATCGGCGCGACCGTTAAGCCCTAAATGTGTTACATTCAAGTGGCGATGGGGTTCCAGCCCGGAAGTCAAGATGAAGAAAGTACAGACAACGACCGCGAAAGTCTATGAGCCAGATTAGAAAATGAAGTTCAGAAATGAAAAAGTTGAATATGTGACTACAGGATGTACAAGAAAAGACTCAGATATTGACGGTAAAATAATTAAGAACACTAAGGAATATAATTTTGTGTTACTCTAACAGAGAAAAGATGCAAAAAATCAAAAGGACAAAATTGCGAAGAGAAAGAGCAAGTACTAACCAGTTAAACTCGATATTGTGGAAAAAAGATATTCGGAAGAGAACAAGGGGGAATTGAAGAAGAGTCGTGGAGGAACAATAAACAGTGGCCTTTTTACAGCCTTGGCCAAAGGCTGTAAAAAGATCGCTATATATATATATATATATATTGTATATATATATATATATATATATATATATATTGTATATATATATATATACAAACAGAATTTCCAACAGAGGAAGCGTTGTGTCCCTTCATCAGAATGCTTGTCCTCATGCTTCTACGGAGACATGGCAAAAGTTATTTTAATTTGATTTGGATGTTTTATCCCGCCAATCATATTTCTCAAATATTAGACCCTTTTTTACAAAATTCACTTAATGAAAACATTTCGATAACAGGCGCTTAAAATCGTATTCGGAGCAGTATCTCTAGGGAATTATTTTGGAAGAGCGTAATTCACAAAAATTACAAACAATATTGTTGCATACATTATTGATTAAGTGTGTTTCAGTTGTTCAGTCCGTTCATGAAATTTTCTCTAAATATCGCTGAAACCTGTCCGAATCTGATAGCAATGATGACCTATTGAAATAAACGAGAGTAAGGGCGTGTTTTAAATATATTTAAAATCTAATTATCATTCAATTAATTAATCACTTTTTAAAATAAATTTATACCAATAACTGCGCAGCTATATATAACCACGGAAAATAGTTGAACTGAAAATTTTAACAAAATTTTGACCTGGGAAAATTGGCCTCAATTAAAAGTAAAACTACTGTAATTTAACCCTTTAAAATACTTTAAATATAGGGTGTTTTCTGTATTTAATGTGAAACGTTTCTTTGGGAATACAGAAAATGTCACTATTCTTTAAGGTGCTGCATAAATATTGAAATCTACAAGGGCTTTATACTCACCTAGTATTTCCAAAGTATGCGTGATCTCTCTAGGTTCCATTGTTCCAAGCTGACATACATAATCCCCCGCATCTTGCGGCCTCACATTTTTCAATTCCAAACTGTAACTGCCCCCGGTGAATCCGGGAATTCCGGATAGGTTCGAGTTTCCCGATGGCGATGCAGGTAACAGGCTAACCCTCGGATCCGGCGTGACCTTCACGTGTCCTGCGGTCAAGACGGCCGTGCCTCGCTTCCAGGCCAGCACATAACTTCCTAGAAACAAGCACAACAGGGCATTTTATTGCCGGGGACTGGAAAAAAGGGTTTTGCGGCCGAAACAACGACACGAGAACTGGCACACGGAAAAAAAAGAAAGTTTTACGATCGTCAATTCTTTTTAAATGAGTAAAAGGGTATTTGCCGGCGAAAGGGCCCCGTTTTTTTGCCCCATTCTCTTTGCCGCTTGCCTCTTTTGCTTAATTAAACTTTTTCATAAGATTTTCTCCGCCTTTGCCGGTGCCGTTTCCTTAAGAGGGCGACTGCACACATTTTGTGTAAAGGGTCGCCCCAGTCAGAGGGAAAGAGAGAAGTTGTCGAATAAATAAAGGTGCCTAATTTCGTGATTCTGGGAATTAAATTAACTTCGTAAATTGATCTTTCTTTTTTTGTGTTTTCGGAATTTATTAAAGGAAAAATTCCGGACGCAAGTGTACTGGCAAGAGAAGTTCGAAGAACGGTTGTGATTCAAGAGATACCTTAAAAAAATATTATTCTTAATGAAAAAATTAAATGGAAACTGCGAAAATTTCGTTTGTGTTTTATTATTAAAAGTCGAAATTAAAAATTATTTCCTTTAAATGAGAAATACGGAATGATATTTAATTATTTCGAAAACCGCTGAGTTGAATGAACGAATATCAACTTTGTGGAAGGGCGTAATATAAAAGAGACTATTTTTATGTTTTCTGTCTAGCAATTAATTTAATTTATTGATTGTACTGTCAGCTCTTGGTGAAATATTTTAACTCATAAATATAATTAGAAATAAAATGTTTAGCGTAACAGTCGAACTGAAAAGTCCCCGGTCTACCATAGTAAAACACAGTTTTTTGGCAAAATTCGATTTTATTATTCAACATAGTTGCCTTCGAGGGCGATAGACCGATTATAGCGTTCTTCCAACTTTTCGATACCATTTTTGTAGTACGAATTGTCTTTAGCCTCGAAATAGGCCTCAGTTTCGGCGATCACCTGCTCATCCCTGCTAAATTTCTTCCCGGCGAGCATTCTCTTGAGGTCTGCAAACAGGAAATAATCGCTGGAGGCCACATCTGGAGAATACGGTGGATGGGGAAGTAATTCGAAACCCAATTCACTTAATTTGGCCATTGTTTTCATTGATTTGTGACACTGTGCATTGTCTTGGTGAAACAGCACTTTCTTCTTCTTCATATGGGGCCGTTTTTTTGCGATTTCGTTCTTCAAACGGTCCAATAACGCTGTATAATAGTCGCTGTTGATGGACTGGCTCTTTTTAAGATAATCTATGAAAATTATTCCATGCGCATCTCAAAATACTGACGCCATAACTTTTCCAGCTGACTGTTGCGTCTTTCCACGCTTTAGAGCCGGTTCATCGCATGCAGTCCACTCGGCTGACTGTCGATTGGACTCTGGAGTATAGTGATGAATACATGTTTCATCCATTGTCACATATCGACGCAAAAACTCGGTTTTATTACGATTTAACAGCTTCAAACACAGCTCAGAATCATCAACTCGTTGTTATTTTTGATCGAATGTGAGCTCGCGCGGTACCCATTTTGCACAGAGCTTCCGCATGCCCAAATATTCATGCACGATGTATTCAACACGTTCCTGTGATATCTGTAGTATGTCAGCTATCTCGATCAACTTTACTTTACGGTCATTTAAAATGATTTTGCGAACTTTTTTGAAGTTTTCATCGGTGACAGCCTCTTTTGGTCGTCCACTGCGTTCGCCGTCTTCGGTGCTCATTTCACCACGTTTAAACTTAGCATACCAGTCAATTATGGTTGATTTTCCTGGCGCAGAGTCCGGAAACTCCTCATCAAGCCATGCTTTTGCTTCAATGGTATTTTTTTCCTTCAAAAAGCAGTACTTTATCAGCACACGAAATTCTTTTTTTTCCATTTTTTTAAATAACAAAAGTAGCTTCACTCTTAACGCAATATCTCAGTAACCAATGGTGGGATTGCTGTCAAATTTTGACACGTTTCGTTTGAAGGTTAGTACTATCTAAGAAACATATGGATTTAATAACAGTAACGCATCTATGTGTTAGACCGGGGACTTTTCAGCCGACCTGTTAGTTTTACAAAATATTTTTTAAATATACTTCTCGATATACATTTCATCTTGCGGCATTATCAGGAGTTTAAAAATAAACTTAACAATCTCACAATGAGGTCTTATATAAAGTTTTCCAATAGGGATGATATGATTTTGAAGTGACATTTCGGCCATTTGTAATATGTCATGATCTGTCATTTGTTTTTCATTGTATTCAGTAGTGTTTACAATTTCATCTGGAGAGATATACGCAAGAACAACGTTTACAAATTATTCAGTTTTATTATCAAAATAATCGTTCTCCAATTGCAACTTTTCGTGCGCTTTTGCCATTTTATGGTCGTAATAATTGTGCAAGTGTGCTCGCTATTCGGCGAATTGTTAAAAATTTTGAGATTACATTTTCTTTACATAATTTTCAAGGGCCAAAAAGACAAAGAACCGCTCGAAGTAATGCAAATATTGCTGCCGTTCAGGCAAGTGTTACTGAAGACCGTAATTTGTCGATTCCAAGACGTTCTCAACAATTGCGACTGTCTCAAACCACAACCTGGCGAATTTTGAGAAAGGATTTGGGTTTGCATCCCTATAAAATTGTTTTCACTCAAGAACTGAAGCCATTGGACCACACTGTCACTTTCTGACCAATTTCTCTGCTTCTAATGATGCAAATATCATGATATTTTGACATAACATTGGCGAAAGGTCTACCTTACCGACGCATCTTTTTTAATAGATAGCGCCACTAAAAATTACTATTTCTAAAAAGTGCGGTTTTCTCTGCGACAGGCTGTGAATATCTACCACGTGTACCGGAAAGTCATTACTAGTTTTTTCGTAAAAAACTATATAATTATCAAGAAAATGTAAAAATTTATTTATTCAATATTGATACCACACATCTCGCCCATCTTTCAGGCAATTTATATATGCCATCTCAAGGAAACTATTTGTCCTTTGAGCAAAACCATTCTTCGAGCCATTTTCTAACTTCTTCGAAATTGGTGAAGTGCTGCTCTGGAAGCGCGTGCCCCATTGATGCGAATAGGTGATAGTCGGACGGGACGAGGTCTGCAGAGTACTTCGGGAGCAGCATTATGTCTCATCCAAGTGCTTTCGACACTTCCTTGACCGGTTTTGCTGTATGAGACAGCGCGTAATCGTGCCGTAAAATCACTTTACCATATCTTCGGGCTGTTCTGCAATCGCGTGTCCCATTGAGGCAAAAAGTGATAGTCGGACGGGGCTAGGTCTGAAGAGTACCGCTGGTGTGAAGTTATGTCCCATCCAAGTGCTTCGGGCCCAGTCTTTTTTCTATCAATGCATGGTTCAAATTGATAATTTATTATCGGTAGCGATCAGTATTAACTGTTTCACCAAGTTTCAACAGTTCGTAATACACCACACCACTTTGGTACAGCCAAACACAGAGCATTGCTTTTTGACCAGAACGATTTGACCTTGGAGTCGATGGGCCGTCTTCGCCAGATCATAACCATGATTTTTTGCACTTAAGATTTTTGAAATAAATCAACTTGTCATCACCCGTCACTATTCTTTGCAGAAATGACTTCCGATTAAACATTTGAAGCAGCATTTCACCAACGATTTTCCGATTTTTCCATTTTCCATTTGTCTGTCATTCAATTGATGTGGCACCCATTTTCCCATCTTTTGGATTTTTCCCATTGCTCGTAATCAGCCGCCAATCGTTTATTGGGCCACATTTAACGCTTCTGCCAATTGTTTTTGGGTTTGGATTGGGTCTTCAGTCAATAACTCCTGCAGTTCCACATCTTGTAACTTTTTCGGTTTACCAGAGCGTTCTTTGTCATCATTTCATGGAGCATGTTTCTTCCAGTTGAAGTAATGTGTGCCACGAATGCACTTTTTCAAAGAGGTATAAATCTATGACAGTGTTACTTTCGCAAAATATAACATGTATGGCTTTGAAGCTTGATGTCAGTAAAATAAAATGACATAAGTGCCAAATCATAACCTTGCATACTTAAGCCTAGCGAAATCTATTAAAAAACCGGTAATGACTTTCTGGTTCACCTAGTATTACTTATACCTTACCAAAAAATATATATAATTAACCCTGGAATGCATATCTACTTTTGCCAGGTCTTGCAAGCCCACCTATTAAATTTAATTATAAAATGCGATAATTATTGAACCAATATACATTTAAGAGATTACTTTACAAAAAACCAATATAAGTACTTATTAGTTGTATTGGGTAAATAAATAAATATATCATTACTATTACTATTATGTACAATAATATTCAGTAATGATTTTTACATTCTTTCAAATAACTTTTTATTAAAAATTGAATCGCAAGCTCTTTCAGAAACGTAAAATTTAATCGAGGCTGCTTTTATCACAACTTCACCGATTGTAGCGATGCTTCTTTCAGAAATATTTTTATTACAAATATAAATAACACTGGAGAGGAGCTCTTAGATTATAATTAAGATTGTAAACACTCGAATTTCCCAATATTAACTATAAAGTTAGATAGAAGTTGTTTCCAGGTTTGGAAGATGGAACAGCAAGAAGTAAAGAAAATCACACGAAGTGAAGTTCTCCCCCAAGTTTTCTACACTTTTAGCGAGTTTACCCTTGTTATTATCAGTACAATACTGATGCTTTTCAGAGTTTCTCACAATAAATTTATATTATATATATATTCCTTTTTCTTTATTTTGTCGGTTTACTTCCTGACTTTTGCTCTTCCTTTATTCATCGACACCAGTGTTGTAGTATGAGTGTGTATATATAGATATATATGTATATATTGGGTCTGGGAAAAAGTTCGTGGCGTTTTTCCCGATAGATGGCATTGGTTGCCGATAACTAAAGAACAACAAGTCACAGCGACACCACCGACGGCTCGTTTTTTAGATGACCTTCCGAACGTTAGTTTGAGCGTAGAAACATTGTAATCGGTGCAGTGGTTGGAAAGTTATTCGCACTTGAAAATGGAGAAGAATAATGAGAAATTTCGCTATATTCTGCAATATTATTATGATAAGGGGAAGAACGCTGCGCAGGCTTGTGATAAAATTTGTGCTGTGTACGGTGAAGGTACTTTATCGAAATCTTTTGCGCAGAAATGGTTCGCTCGCTTTCGTTCTGGAAATTTCAATGTGAAAGATGAGTCACGCTCCGGTCTTCCAATCACTGAAAAATCTGATGAAATTCTTGAAAAAGTCCAACAAGATAAGCATATCAGCAGTGTCGATATTGGCATGGAGCTAGGCATTGACCACAAAACTGTTTTGAACCATTTGCACAAAGCTGGTTACAAAAAAAAGCTTGACGTATGGGTTCCTCATGAGTTGAGCGTGAAAAACATGATGGACCGAATTAACATCTGCGATGCGCTGCTGAAACGGAATGAAATCGAGCCGTTTCTGAAACGTTTAATAACCGAAGATGAAAAATGGATTACGTACGATAATCGGTAGCGTAAAAGATCGTGGATAAAGGATGGTGAGCCGTCACAAGCGTTCGCTAAGCCAACATTGACGCCAAAAAAAGTGATGCTGTGTGTATGGTGGGACTGGAGGGGAATCGTCCACTACGAGCTACTTCCAACTGGTCAGACGATTGATTCTCAACTCTACTGTGCACAACTAGAGAGATCACGCCAGGCGATTGAAAGAAAACGGCCCGAATTGAGTAATAGGAAAGGTGTTGTCTTCCATCACGACAACGCCCGACCACACACTTCTTTGATGACCCGTCAAAAATTGAGAGAGTTTGGTTGGGAAGTTTTGATGCACCCACCTTACAGTCCGGATATAGCACCCTCTGACTATCATCTGTTTCGATCTCTGCAGAACTCTCTCAATGGAATTAAGTTGGTTTCAAATGAAGCCTGTGAAAACTACTTGATTCAGTTTTTCGACCAGAAACCACAGAAGTTTTTCACCGATGGGATCATGGATCTACCAAAAAAATGGCGAAACATTGTCGATAATAATGGAGCATATTCGGTTTAAATGAATTCGTCCACGCGCCATGCGGGGACCAGTTGAATTTTACTGAAAAAACGCCACGAACTTTTTCCCAGACCCTATATATAGCTATATTGAGGTATTTATAGCGAGCACAAATGTTTATGTTTAATGTTTATTGTTCGTGACGTAAATCAAAAAGTTTGAAGTGTTTTTATTGCGGGGCTATTTATTTTGGATGGGAAGGAAAACTTTTGCAATTAATTATGTTCGTTCTTGGGGTTTCCGGGTACGATAAATTTTAAAATGGGTGCTCAAGGGATAGACGAAATAAATAAATAACCCAATAATTTCTTCATTGTTCGACGTTTTGGTTAAAAATATCAGTTGCATTTTTAATTGAGGAAGTTGTTGTGGATTTTAAGCACTTTTGCATAATTTATATACAGTTTGTTTATTTTATATATGTACCAGGGGTATCGGAAAGTCATTACCGGATTTTCAAACACATGCCGCTAGACTTAAGCAATGCTATGATTTGAAACGTACGCCATTTTATTCTGCTGACATCAAACTTCAAGGATATACATGCTATATTTTGCGAGAGTAACACTGTCATATATTTATTCTTCTTCGAAAATGTCGAGTTTCTTGCCTGAAAAAGTGCATTACTTTTCTTATTTAATCAAAAGAAAAAAGCCGCTAAAAGTCATCGTTTGCTGATAGAAGCTTATGCTGAACATCCTCCAAACATAGAAACATGTAAGGCGTAGTTTCCGCAATTCAAAAGTGGTTATTTCGATGTGCAAGGCAAAGAATGTTCTGGTAGAACGAAAAAGTTTGAAGACGCGAAATTGCAGGAGTTATTGCATAAAGACCCAACTCAAACTCAAAAACAATTGTCTGAAGCGTTAAATGTGGTCCAAGCAACGATTAGCGACCGACTGCGAGCAGTAGGAAAGATCCCAAAGATGGGAAAATGGGTGTCACATCAATTGAATGATAGGTAAAACGAAAATCGAAAAATCGTCTGCGAAACGCTGCTTCAAAGGTATAATCGAAAGTCATTTCAGCGGTTATCTCCTGGCGGAGTCGGCCGATCGACTCCAAGGCCAAATCGTTTTTGTAGCAAGACAATGTACTTGGTGGGACCAGAGTGGTGTGGTGTACTACGGAATGTTGAAACCTGATGAAGCAGTTATTACTGATCACTGCCGACAACAGATTATTAATTTGAATCACGCATTTGTAGAAAAATGACCAGAACGGGCCCGAAGACACGGTAAAGTGATTTTACAGTACGATAACGCGTCGTGTTATACAGCAAAACTGGTTAAGGAAGCGTTCAAGGCACTTGGATGGGACCTAATATCGTGCCCGTTGTACTCTCCAGACCTTGCCCCGTCCGACTATCACCTTTCGGCATTAATGTGACACGCGCTTGCAGAGCAGCACTTTGCTAATTTAGAAGAGGTTAGAAAATGGCTCGATGAATGGTTTTGCTCAAAGGACAAATAGTGTTTTTGAGATGGCGTCCATAAGTTTCCTGCAAAATTGTCAAAATGTGTAGAATGAAATGGACAATACTTTGAACAATAAAATTTTTCTATTTTCTTGAAAATTATGTAGCTTTTTTATGAAAAAACCAGTAATGACTTTCTGGTACACTTGGTATATTCTCTCACATTTAATTCATTTATTGTATATGTATTTATATATCTGAAAGATTTGATAGCATCTCTACATAATGCAGTAGTCTGCAGCGTTACCATACATATCTCCATCGATAACATATTATTGATACGAATATATAATAACATCAATGCTATTCAATTAAATTTTTACGCTGGCATGACCATGTGATTACTTCAAACAGAGAATATCGATTTTCCCTCTCTTATCGTAGAATAATACTAATCATGGTAATAATAATAATAATTTATTAAATGCCCAATAGATACAAAGGGTACTAGGAAAATTTTGTAATATGATGTAACATTGAATCGTAGGAAGCTGCTTGTTGCTGCATATTGAGACATGTTTATACGTGCATAGTAGCCGCCGCGCCATGTCGATGGGCTCAGTTATACATTAGCAGTGAGAGTGTAATATGCTTGCGATGGCATCGTGGTCACGAAATGAGATAAGGGCAGTTTTGCGTTATAATTTCGTGCGTGGTTTTAACATAGACTAGTGCTTCGACAAGATGACTCTTGCACTAGGTGATGTTTGTCCATATCGCACAACTATATTCAGGTGATATAGAGAATTCCAAAGGGAAAATTTAACTGTGAAGGATGCTGAAAAGCCGGGGAGACCACGGACGTCAGTTACGGAGGAAAACGTTACTACTGTGAAGAAAATGCTTAGTGAGGACAGGCGAATGACACACCAACAGATAGAAGGTACTTCAGGCCTAAATGCACCAACAATTTGTTCGATTCTGCATGACCATTTAAACGTGAAGAAACCTTGTTCTTTCTGGGTGCCGCATCGACTGACTGAAGAGCAGATGACACGACGTGTGATTTGGTGCCGAGAGATGCTATAAAAGTTTAATAAGGGATAATGTCGGTATGCGATCAACATCGTGACAGGTGACGAGACGTGGTTGTACTATTACGATGTGCCAACCAAAGCTCAAAACAAAATTTGGGTCTTTGATGATGAGGACACACTCGTAGTTGTCAGAAAATCCCGATCTGTCAAGAAGAAAATGATAGCTGTATTTTTCAAATCGAGCGGAATGGTGGAACACGTCGTTTTGGACACACAGAAGACAGTCACAGCTAAGTGGTATACTGAACAGTGCCTGCCTAAAGTCATTGGATCTATGAAGAACCTGCGGCCAAAGTCAAGAATGGACACCTGATTCCTCCATCACGATAATGCTCCAGCTCACCGTGCCAAAGCCTGCACCGAATATTTGACCACGACAGGATTGAAACTTCTCGAATACCCTCCCTACAGTCCAGATCTTGCGCTCTGTGACTTTGCACTGGGACGAGTGTGTATTACTCCCTAGTGAAACTTGGCTGAACTGGTTTAAAGATTCATTTCGGATGATGGAGAGGTGTGTTTTGTGTAGAGGAAATTACTTTGAAAAAATTAAATAAACAAAGCTGTATTGCAAAACCTTCCTAGTACCCTTTGTATATATGCGGAGCTGCAAACCATTACGAGAGTATTGGTAATTTCTTTATAAAGTATGTATATATATATATATATATATATATATATATATATACATGTATAGTCCATGCCCTGGTTATTATTTTTATGATATAGAAGAATTTTTAAGTTTGGTTTTTGTAAATATTTCTACTATTTTCATAAATGTATCAAGGGCTTTTATTTAGAAATATTTGATAGATGTCCTAAGGGCTTTTATTTATAAATACAAGCATACTTTTAAACAGTGAATAATACCATCTTTTATTGCTCACGAATACAAGAATTTTGTTTATAAAATTAACCTTCTGACCATAATCAGCGTACAAGTTATAAAAAAAATATAATAACCTATAATAACAATATAAAAAATATAATAACGAATAATAACGTAAGTAGCAACGTATAATAACGTAAGTAGCAATAAAATTTAAATAATTAATACGAATAGTTATTGCTATACAATAATCTGGACTGTTTAAAACATTGTGGTGCGAAAAAGGTCTTGAAACAACTCTGAAGATTAGTCTCAAACATCATCGAAAAGATATAAAATTTTCCGAATAAAATTCTTTCTTATAAAAGGCATTATTAATATCAAACTTTCCCAAACAGTTTAGAAACTCGTTGTGAGATTGTGCGACTTAGAGATGTATGTATTATAGTGAAATGCATATTTCATTTTACAAAGGCAATAGCTGCGACAAATACATGAAATTGTTTTTCGTCGGACCGTCGTCAGATATGGAAAAGTAGGCATTTTGATAGCTCGTTGACATGCCGTCACTTTCATAAGTGTATTATGTATATGCTGAAGAGGAAAAAAGGTTATATTGTATTTTACATAAAAAAAGGAAACGTCTAGGGCACACGTTGTATTGATGCTTCAGAATTTAATATTCTTCGTAAAAGAAAAGAGGAGAAAATATGGGATACTATGTGCACACATAGCATATGCCATCTTTATAAGACAACTTGAGAGAGTATTGTCAATATTAGAAAGTTTCATGAACCTGCCTAAATAATACTGTTTAAAGTAAATAGAAATGTTACTAAGTTTGATAGGTGGATTGTATTTTTGTATAAGTACGGGATACACCGACTTTTAAAAAATATATTTCCATCGCAACAGATTATGAATGTTAACATGCTGAATTGAATCAAACGTATTGTAATTATATTATTATTATTATGGTTATTATGGCGTAGATTTCTCATATTTCCTTAGCCTAACGCCCGGAAACTTTGCATTCAACACACAAATTTATTGAGCACATGTTAGTATTCCCTCTTTTTTTCGTATAATGTTTGTGTCGTTTGATATCGCAATGTCTGTTATGAAAGCTTCCTTTTGTCTTTTTGATCAATAAGTGTAATGTTCTATCCTTGTATAGTTTATAGTCATTATTTTCAAGAATAGTTTCTGGGGTATATCGTATTTGTAATACGAGGGTAGTTTGACAAGTAGTGAGAATGGAAAATAAAAACGAATTTTTTAAATACAAAATAATTTCTATTTTTCAATATATTCTCCTAAAAGAGCAATACATTTATTTCAACGGTGTTCCAATGCCTCGTTGTTAGACGAAAATTTCTTTCCACCTAGTACCGGTTTCAATTTTAGAAAAACGTGGAAATCGGAAGGGGCTAGATCCGGCGAATAAGGCACATGCGGTACTAATTGGAATGCAACTAGTGGATTTTGGACATCGCAACTCTGCAAGTGTCTGCGAGGGAGCGTTTTCTTGGTGAAACAGAATTTTTCTTTGCCATTCCTGGCCGTTTAGCACGAATCTGAACATTTAATTTTTATAGAATATCTGCATAATATTGTCCGTTTATTGTGGCACTTCTCTGAAGGTAATCAATGAGCAAAATGCCCTTCAAATGCCAATAAATTGATGCCATCACTTTGTTTGCCCATAAAGTGGTTTTCGCTTTCTTTGGAGGTGCAAAATCTCGTTCTAACCATTGTTTCGACTGTTGTTTATTTTCGGGTGTACTGTAGTGTATCCAAGTTTCATCGCAAGTAACAAATCGCCTACAAAAATCAATCGAATTCTGCTTATAAAGGTCTAAACACTCATTGGAAATGCGCAAACGAGTGAACTTTTGATCAGTCGTAAGCTATCGCGGCACCCATCTTGCCGAAAGCTTGAAAAGGCCCAATTCTTTCGTTAAAATGTAGTGCACGCATTCTGTTGAAATGTTTACCACGTCTGCTATCTCTCTCACTTTGAGTCGTCGATCTTGCGTAATAATATTATGGATTTTTATAATCATTTCCCTAGAAGTCACGATTTTGGGTGCTCCAAAGCGCGCTTCGTCAACACAGCTTGTTCTGCCACGTTCAAATTCATTTACCCATCTACTTATTGTGGCGGATGATGGAGCAGATTCACCTGATGTTTCCCGTAACACATCTTTTATTTCGGTAGCTTTCATACCCTTAATTACGAAGTATTAGTCACCGCACGATACTCTGCTTTCTCCATTTTAACAAAACGACGTGTTGCTTCTTTTTCAATCAGCTGTCAAAAATAAACTAATCAACCGATTTATCTCAATATCGGAATGTAAACATATAAATAGGCAACCTAAATTACAGTGCATTTGTTTTACCAATTAGAGCGCCACCTATGTGTCATTCTCACTACTTGTCAAACTATCCTCGTACACCGTATTAGTTTTTACGAGTTACTGTTTGTGTGCAAGTTCTTGGTGTATAATTTTTATTGCAATTATGTATCTCTGTGTGATTCTTGCCAGCAAGCTGTTTTCGCCCGCCTGTTACATATTCTGTAATTTCTTTGAATAGATAATACTCTCTGTGACTATTATTTCTCGAACGTTTTTAATTATTATGTATTGTTTTTTTGTGGCGATTACATCGTCTGGTATTATTAAACTAAACCCTTCTGTTTCTGGAAGCAATTATCACATTTTTAGCCATTGGCTAGATAAGGTTTTATCTATATTTATGTATTACATGATAGTTCAGTCTGCAGAAACGAGTGCGCATTCATTGGTGGCGTTGATGTATTTCGAAAGCGATCAGTTATACCCGAAGTCGAGATTCATATGCGTATGGTATGTATATGAATACCGGATTGGATTGATGTTTTGATTTTTAACCGATTTTGGACATTAGATTACACTGGCGCTACTACTAAATGTATTGTTTGCAATATCGACATTTGACCGTACAGTATTTTTGTGTTTGAAAGACATGTTAATAACAAACAACACCGGTTAAATGCGTAATGTGATGTACCTAATTATACTTTTCTATATTGCTTTATTTTTATGTTAAGTGTGTGCAACATTCCACAAAATATTGTAGACAATGAAGAATTTGGGAACTTTTGGGGAAAATACGTTCCAGAATGGAGATCACCAACAAGAGGTCAATTACAGTATAATTTTCCTCGGGTGGAAACACGATTACGCATCAAATAAGAGCAGAGTTAAAATATCAAAAATTACGACTGACGGTAGATGAAACAACGGATCCAAGAAAGAATAGTATCTTAAATGTGTTAGTGCGCACTTTAAAAAGTCGCGAGATTTACTTGGCTCTTCTTTTACTTAGTTAGAATATTACAGAAGAAAAACGTGGAACAAGGAGTAGAAACTATAGAAGGTAAATATATTGGCAACCCAATTCGTAATGTTTATTAAAAGAGGGGGCTTGAATATGGTTAAAGATGGAAAATTTCTAAAACAATCTGATCCTCAATTGCTTCATGTAACCTGTTAGCTTCTTGCATGTCATCTTAGAGTTCAATTTATGAGAAGCAGTTATCCAAAAGTAGACAAATTTAAATTTTCTACCAAAAAAGTTTTATTAAATCTCCAGAACCCATTCGTGACCTTAAACAGACTTGTTCGGACATTCCTCAGCCACCACAGCTGGCATGGCCAAGATGGAGAACGTGGATTAAAGCTGTTCTATATTATGAGAAATTTTTACACATAATTAAGCTTCGTATCTTAAATTTAGATCCGCAAGATGCTCAAGCAGTTTCAGTAAATTCTTTTAGATACTGCTTCCAAGTTAGAGAATACCGAGCTGTCATTACATGAAGCGTTAAATATATAATATTACCTCAAAGCCTCGTTAACAAATCTAACAGATAGTACAGGAAGATAACAACCGATTGTGTGCGGTTATAAATAAGAATTCTGGTTATCAAACTATAACGCGTATAGATAAGAGTTTAACTGAAAACCAAGAGTGCAAATATGATGCGAACGTGCATTTTAAATTCGGGAACATCACATTATTAGACACAGAACGCTTCTTTTCCACATACACCAATATATTTTCACCTCTCCGTAGGAATGTGATTGAGTCAGCACTGGAAGGTGTACTAATGACACAATACTACCGCGAATTTTGCGCCACTCTCCATCAACGACACAAAAAAAAACTGAAATAGTAAGTAATTACATTTACTATTTTTAATATTGATAATAACTGAGCCGTACGCTACTGCGAAAGCACTCGTTTCTGCAGGCTTAAAAGTAATCTATTGAGCGCCATGCAGTGTTTCTCGAGACCAATATTTAACACTCTAGACCTTTTCGGTTTCTTGTGTTGTGTGCTTATTATTTGAACTTTATCTTCTACGTTTTCTTGTTTCAGAGCTAATGATATATACTTATCGGCTAGTATGATTGCTTTGTAATGGGTGTGTTTTCACAAGACAATAAAATGGCGGTGCTTCAAAGAACATTTGTAAAGTCGTCACAGGTGATGCATCTTGGATTTATACGTATGCGTCCGATAGTAAACAGCTGCCGACTCTGTGGATACTCGAAGATGAGTCATAGCCAACAAAAGTTGTTTGCGCTCGAAGCACATCAATACACATGGTCGAAAAACCGGTCAGGTTCCAACCGTGCATTTAGAGAATTGTAGAACGGTCAATTCCGAATGGTACACAACTATTTGTTTGCCAAAAGTTTTTCAAGAAATCAGGAAAACAAACCGAGAACGACAGATCATTTTCCATCATGACAATGCGAGTTCTCACAGGTCGGTTCAAACAATTCAATATTTGACCGGGCAAAACATTGAATTGATGAGCCATCCACTGTACAACCCTGATGTAGCACACTGTGATTTCCTTTTGTTCGCACACTTGAAGAATAAACTTCGTGGTCAACGGTTTTCTACGCCGGAATAGGCAGTTGGGACATTCAAAACTCATATTTTGGAGACACCTTCACAGTGGCAGTAATTCTTTTCGGACTGGTTTAAACGAATGCAAAAGTGCATTGATTTTCAAGGTGAATATTTTGAAAAGTAATAAAGCTATTTTCGATCATAAAATTTTTTTTTTGTTTGCTATTTCCGAAATATAAACGGCTACCCTTGTAGTTAAGCTGAGCTATTAGTATTTTAATTTTACAAATTTTTAAGAAAAAAAATAATTTGTGCAATAATAGGTTGAACGGATGAAATCCATATTTACATGCATAGTTTATAATATAAGTTATTCTTATATTATGAACTATGCATATGTAGTGACCTCAATTCGTTAAAACAAAAACATTGCTAGTGATTGAAGGATACTGTTAATAAAGAGTTTTCCAATAAGGATTTGACAACTTTTTTTCAAAATAAAATGCAGACCATTTGAGATATTTAAAAAAATTAATTATCGGGTTGAAGTACAATCAAAACATTTATGAACGGAACTCGACTTCGTTCATATGGCCACCGCGGGCACGTTTGCAGCGGTCGATTAGTTGGACCCGATTTTCGATGACTCGGCCACACAATTCGGCCGAAACGGCTGATATTTCGCGTTCAATGTTGGCTCTGAGCTCTTCCAACGTTGTCGGCTTGTTGGCATAGACCAATGACTTGACGTAGCCCCAAAGAAAAAAGTTTAGAGGCGTTAAATCGTATGAACGAGGCGGCCAATCGACTGGTCCATTTCTTGAGATAACACGTTCATCAAACTTACTCTTCAATAAATCGATTGTAACGTGTGCTGCGTGGCTTGTGGCAACGTCCTGCTGAAACCACACGTTGTCCAGGTTCATATCTTCCAATTCGGGCCAAAAATAATCGGTAATCATGGCGCGATAACGATTACCATTCACAGTAACGTGACGATCATTATCGTCGACGAAAAAATATGGCCCTATGACGCTGCCGGCATGCAAACCGCACCAAACAGTTACTTTTTGTGGATGAAGTGGTGTTTCATGAGGCACATATGGATTTTCACTCGAACAATAACGCATATTTTGCTTATTGACGAACCCATTGAGCCAAAAATGAGCTTCGTCACTGAAAATGATTTTGCGATGAAATTGATCATCTTGGCGCAGCTTTTCCAGAGCCCAATCGGAGAACGTACGTCGCTTCAAATGGTCCATCGGCTTCAATTCTTGAGTCAGCTTGATCTTGTATGGGTGTAAACTAAGATCCTTATGCAAAATTCGCCATAAAGTGGTCTGGGCGATGCCCAACTCCTGAGAACGCCGTGGAATTGACTGATTTGAATCATTCGCTACGTACGTTTCAACGGCAGCGATATTTCCGACACTTCGACCAACCCGTTGTCTCACTGGCACGGCAACATCACATAACGAATATGTAGACTCAAATTTTTGCACTAATCTTGTTACTGCCTGTCTACTAGGGCGAGAATTACGACCGAAAATCGGATTTAACGCTCTTAAAGTAGCGGTCACCGACTCCGAATTTCTGTAGTAAATTTTTATAATTTGCAGACGTTGTTCATTCTTGTACTTTACCATGATGAAAATTTTAAGTTTACTGAATAAATTGACAGTGACAGTTCGATGATTAGTGAAAGGGTGCGTTCACAAATTGAATTAAAAGTTGTCAAGTCCCTATTGGAAAACCCTTTACTTGTAAATGAACATATAATGAAACAACTCAAATCTATTGTCTACCACACATTCTGCATATAATATTTGAAAATAAGAATATTGGATATTCATGTACTCAAACATTATGATAACCAAGAACTTTCTGTTGTCTCTATAAATAGTAAATTCTGCATCTACATTTAACATAACTCCATTTCTGAAATATACCGCAAAGTTTCATATAGCGATTTGCCAAACCACGCACGTGATCTGAAACTAGAGGATTATCGGAGCTCAAACGGAACTGGTAAATTTCTAAATGTTAATTAATAAATTAACTACTAGCAACGTATAGATATGTGTTTACCTGGTTCAGTAATCCTACAAGGCAGAACGACTGTACTACCGGTTGCAATCCGGTACGTCTGACCTGGTGTTACGAAATGCGGGACACGTTCGTTGGTCGGCATATCGATATCGTTCAAGTTTCCTTGGGCACCGAAATCTGTAACAAAATATGAAATCAAAAATTGATATCTATCACGGAGTGCTTTAGATCGTATGTTATTCATTTACTATTTCGTCGGAGACGTAGTCGAAAATGTTTCTTAAAAATTGAGGAATTCTTTGTATTCGCGTGGTAGTATGAAGGAATATTTTATTCTGAATATTCAGAGAATATGAAACAAATTTAAAGTTAGTTTCTAGGGGACGAAATACACTGGCTCGTTCGGTAAGCAATTTCGCTTTTTTTTTCGTGAAAATGAACAATTCTTTTATAGATTGTAAGTTCTTTATTCAATAATACAGATCGATACACAATGATTGATAGTAACGTCTCAATTTTTTAACCAAATATTATCAAGGTTGATATATATCCCCTTGCCACAATAATTTTCGTTTTCTGAATACGTATTTCGACAACTAAGTTGTCATCATCAGCAGATAATTAAACAGTGTCGCACCTGGACAACTACGGTAAAAATACCCAGAAACGTACACTCACAGTGTACGTTTTGGCTTTCGGCGGTACGGATCGCGTGCGGAAGTTGTTTTTCGTACGTGTATTTTTACCATAGTTGTCCAGGGCGACTCTGTTTAATTATCTGCTGATGATGACAACTTAGTTGTCGAAATGCGTATACAGAAAACGAAAATTATTGTGGCAGGGGGTTATATGTCAACCTTCAGTGATCTAGTTAATCAACCACAGGCCCCATTAAAATTACCTCAAATATTATCAAAACTAATTTCCAGTAGCCCAAAATAATTGCCCGAGATTCCTGACAACTGAAATTTTGACAGCGACTTTATCATTGACGTTTGTGTAATGTATATCGTAGGTTTTATAAATTTTTCGTTATTCATAGCTTTAAAAGTAGGAAAAATTTGTTTTCTAGCTCTTTCAGGCTTGGTAATCAGTTATCTAACAACCTATTTAAGAGTTCTCGAAACCACTTTTTATGCCATCCAAAGCCAATTTGCTAAGCAATTACTTTTTTGAAAGTCATTGTTGATCGTTTAATGCGAAACTTTGACTCTAGAGTGCGCAGGGTAGATTAACAGATTTATTTGAAAATGTGGTAATGTGTTGTTCTTCAACGGGACTTTGCCGAATGTAATAACAAATGCTCAGAGTGTTTATTATTTAACGAATTCGGTGTTACTCTAAGGTATAGCGTCTATTTAATTATTTTATAACACAAGTATACAATATATTATATAATCTACGATAAATAAGATAAGTAGGACGATGGTTAGATTATTAACCACTGTGACTATAGTAGATCTCATATAATACACATATTTATGTTGTATTATAAGGATACCGTGTGTACTTAATGAAGGTGATATAGAAGACATTTTGTTGGAAAGTATACCTTCTAATTACGAAAGTGTGTGCAGTCTTCAATCAGATGAAGGAGAAAATTATGAGATGCAAACGGGCCCGATGGTGCTCGGTGATATACCTTCTGGGCTCCAGCTAAATTATGAAAATGAATTTGACTGGAACGATAACATAACCATTTCAAATTTGCCTGACACTACTGGTAGTGTAACTACGAGTGCTTTATCTACTCAAACTGTTATGAGGGAACTAAAATGGAAGAAAATTTTCAGAATAGGAGAGCAGGACAAGTACACTGGAGGAGCGGGTGTATCACACGCGATAATAGAGTTAGAAGATATCACACCTACGCAGTTATTCCATTTATTTTGGTCAGAGGATTTGGTCAAAATAATTTCCTTTCAAACAATTTTTTTTGCAGCGCAGAAAGGAGCGCCTTTTACACCTACCACACCTGAAGAAAAAGAACAGTTTTTTGCCCTAAATTTAGCGATGGACCTAAAATATTGCCTAGCTATAAGGATTACTGGTCTTCTAGCCCTGATTTGCATGACGCCTACATAGCAAGCTTTATGTCAGTCAAATGTTTTGGTTGGCTTCTTAATAACTTGCATTTGAATGATAATGTTCTAATGCCTAGCAAATCTGAACCTAATTACGACAAATTGTACAAGATTAAACGTCTACTAGATTCACTAAAAAAATATTAAAAACAAATTAATACGTGTCTGAAAAAGTGGATATCGATGAAAGCATGATAAAATTCAAAGATCGAAACTACCTAAAACAGTATACGCCAAAAAGAAACAATCAAACGTGGGTATAAAGTCTGGATGAAATGTGCTAAGTCTGGTTATTGTTTAGATTTCGATGTATATACTGGCAAGGATAGTGACAAAGTACAAACTGATCTCGATGGTAAAGTTGTTCAACAATTTTGCATGGATTTGAATTCGAAAAATCACAAAATCTTTATTGATAATTATTTCGAGAGCTATCCCTTGCAAGAAGACTTGTACAAAGATAACGTATTTGCTTGTGGTACCCTAAACTCAAATTGTAAATATTTACGTAAACTAAGAGAAGACAAAGTTGTAAAAAGGGGAGAACACGATTACAGGGTCAATGACACAAATATCGCCTTTCTAAAGTGGAAAGACAAAAGATCAGTTTTCATGCTTACAAACTACATAGATCCGAGAAAGACTGATATTGTCACTCGCAGGGAACACAATGGAGTCAAAAATGAAATAGGTTGTCCTGAAGCTGTGATACAATACAACAGTTTTATGAACTATGTGGACAAATTCGACCAGCTAAAAAGCACTTATGGTGTAGACTAAAAATCACGTAAATCACTTTTTAAACGGTGCTGTCACAAACTCCTACATTGTGTATATGGAACTACAAAAAAAACATTATACAGAACTGGATCAGCTCAGCAGCAAAAGCGAAGAAGTATTTACCAAGGGGTCCTGACAATAGCTCAGGTGAAGAACTCCAAATTATGCTCTAAACGCTCCCACAATAGCTATGCATATTCTCCTATATATGATTAAAATAAATGAATTTTACGAAAATAGTAAGCTTTTCTTTTTATTTTAAAAAAAGTTCGGTTTTCTCTGCGCAAGACTGTGTATAATTGTTTATATACGTAGTTGATACGTACGTGTATTTAACATACAACTTAAAATTTAAACATTTTGTAAGTATGCAGGCGTACCAGTGTTTGTTACTCTATTATAATTTAAAGGTAAGCAAACATATTATTAGGAAATTTATATTCATAATGTCAATACGCTCTCAAAATTGAATGTACACAGCTTTGCTTCAATTATGTCTACTTTCCGGTACAGTTAAAATTTTACTTTCATGTTTCCTGATTAATTAGAAACTTTAATGTTTATGTTACATTATAAACCTTCGGTTTATTATTCAATATTTAATATTAGTCAACATTAAGTTCGGCGCTAAAAATAGTAAAAGTATTATGGCTTAAGTTGCCTAATATCATTTACAGAAATAATTGAAGGTACATTTTAATGGAGACTCTGGCTAAGTGAATTAATTAAAAAAGAGAAATATAACCTTTTACCACGTCGGTGTCCGTATTCTGTATACATATGTCGACAACCAAGTTGTGATCAATTAATCACAGTGTCGCACCTGGATGCTTGATTCGTGGTAAAACTCACACAGAATAATTCCGCAGCAACTTTCACCTTTAACCACCAAGTACACACTTATTATTTCACATACAAGTTAACATTTTCTAGTCCTATAACTAACAGTTATACCAAAGTACACTCGCCCTTATAGACCCTTTTTAACGGTCGCATCTTCCAGGAACTCATAGAGGTGAAATATGGCATCGGACTTTTGTCTACATATAAAGTATGGTTTTTATATTCCACAATAAATATTGTCTTATAACTGTCCAATTCATAATAATTATTTATATTTTTTATTAAACTTAAGCCAATTCGCGATTACACTATCATGTTTTCTAGCACGCGTTTCGCTATACTGGATATCTCAGGTCGATTATACTTGATGTCCGCGATATGTTATTTATACTGGGTTCTTATTGAGTCTTTAGTTTGACCGATGCCAAATAGTTGATTTTCGAGGTCGTTATTTTTCGTTTTTTCTATATAAAGGAGATTGCAGCCTATATTGTACTTGATTAGTAATGTCTTAACAGACGAAATTAGTGGCAGTAAATGTATTATGTAGTGTGATATTTAGACAAATTGTTTTATTTATTCCTTTGACCGATGTATTGTTTATTGTAACCTTGGCATTTTATTTCCTAAACCTCATATTTCTGATTTAATTCGTCTTTATCTTTCGCATTACGTAAACGAAATTTAATGGACAAGTGCTTTTTCATGTTACATTTTGGTTCAAGAGCTTCAGATAACAACTTCAAGGAAAGTTTTAATGATTAACTTGTATTTATATGTGTCTAAAATCGCGATTTTTGACACATACAAATGCTAAAACTTGGACAATTTCGTTAAATAATTAAATTCAAAATTTCGGACGACTAACCTCACGATAGAAAAAGGAATCACTGACAACGTACTCTTCTTAGATACTCAAGTAATTAGAAATAATTGTTAAGTAGGAATTGATATTTTCTGAAAAGAAACTAATGTTAATAGATTTGTCATGGCGAATTCAAATAATAGCATGCAACAAAAGATGGCTTCCCTCAATTTTCTTATCAATCGTTTGCTAAATTTTCCACCAGCAAAAGTGAAATACGAGAGAGAATAAAATTTTATTAAGAAAGTTGCGAGATACAATGGTTTCGATTCTGAAATAATCAACAGATTAATTAGGAAAGCTGACTTAAAAAAGACAATCTAAGATAACACTTGTTGATCACCTCAAAACAATCGAGAAAAGCAATTTATATGCTTACTGTTTCATCCAATTACAAAAATTTAAATATAGTTAAAGAGCGCGGATTTCTTGTTATATTTCGGTGCAGAAATTTTATTAAATCTCTGCTAGGAAATGCGAAAAATAAGGTAGAGTTAAATCAGAAATCTGGGATTTACGAAATAATATGCTGAGAGTGCAATAAATAATACATTGGTCAAACTAAACGCGAGAAAGGAAACACGGTATAAAGAACGTCAAGTGTAATCGCCCTGAGAAATTCAGTTTAGCGAAACACGTGTTGGCAAATAATCATAGTGTAACCAGTAGATTGTCTGCGTGGATAGGATAGTTGCGATAGCAATATAGACAAAGATTTTGGCTGAGTTTCTGAGAGAACATTAGGTATAATCGCCCAGAGAAATTCATATTAAGCGAAACACGTGTTAGAAAATAATCATAATATAACCGCAGACTGTCTACGTGAATATTGCGAGAGCGTATTTATTGTGAAAAACAAAAACCTCGTGTTCAATATAGACAAAGATTTTGGCCTCTAAGAACACTAAGTATAATCGACCTGAGAAATTCATTTTAACGAAACACGTGCTGGAAAATGATCACAGTATAAACGCAGATTATCTACGTGAATAAGATAGTTGCGATAGCATATTTATTGTGAAAAATAAAAACCCTGTGTTAGATATAGACAAAGATTTTGGCCTCCGAGTGTCCGAAAGATGCAATTGTTCGAAAAGGTCCGTAAATGGAAGCGAGAATGTACTTTAGTGTAAGTGTTAACCTTAAGACTGAGAAATATTAACTTGCGTGTGAAATAATCAGTCTATATTTTGTTGGATGGCGGTGAAAGTTGTGTGGAATTATTATTATTCCGCACCAGTTTTAACGCGGATACAGGTACGAGACTGTGATTAATTATCCGCTGCTGATGACAACTTAGTTGTCGAACAGAATACAAACATTCATGTGGTAAGGGATTTTATATATTTTTTTGATTAATTAAGAAGACTGTAGATGAATGTAAAAGCAATATCTTTCTATAGATAATGTTACTCCATTATCTTTGATATTTTTCCACGTGAAAGGAACTTAAAAGGAGGATACGTTTCCTTTTAAGACAAAAGTTGAATTGAAAACCTCAATTTAATTTATCCGGCTTGTTTATCTTTTACAAGATAATTTTGTTAATAATGTCATGCTAACAATAATCCCCTCAAGAGAAAAGGGAAAACATTGCATATTCTAAAAAGAAAATTTCCTTCCATCGAAAAATATAATATACAAAGGAGGTGGTTGCAAAGAAGTTGATTTGCATTATCCTGAAAACTCGATTATAACACGCACCTTTCTTGGCACAAGAAAAACCTCTAAAAGGAAGTTCTGTTATTTTCCATCGCTTTTATATCAAACAATGTACTAGCGGGAGATAATTTTACATTAAATTGTTTACGAAGTTTCAAAGACGTGTCAGTGGCGTTTTAGGCACCAACGCTTTGTAAACTTCACCAGAACCACCCTAAACCAGTCAGATAGCATCTCCTCCTTTTATGTATTCATTTTTTCCTGTTGTCTTTTGCTTCTTATTTTAGAATATCCGTTTCCCTCAGACCGTTCACCCACACCGGGCACAACGCAAAGTAAACAAAGTTTTATAAATTTTAATATAACCTCGGGTTTGAGTGAAGAAAAAAGCGACGGGTCCATTGTCCTAAGACAAATATACAGTGCCGTTGCCAACGTCCAAACGGAGAAAGAGGGAGAGAGAGAGAACACTTTTAAAGCGTCAGCTTAGATGGCAGATCATCCTGCTCGACTTTGATTAATTTCATAATGAATCCATTAAAAACCGGTATATTGGACGGAGTTTTACGCGCTCCTGACGGGATGAAAGGGAGGGTGGTATCGATATAGGCGAAGAAAAGAAAAGATCCCGTAATATCTCAATTCATCGATAAAAAGGGCTTTGAAATCCGCTATACTCGGACGTGGACACAATGCAGCTCTAGAACGATTAAAGTCCCTCTCGTGATGTGTAAATTGCTAAAGTTTGATCGATAGATGTCGTTGTTGTGTTTTTTTTGCCCTTTTCGTTCTGCGATTGTGCTTGAAAAATCCTTTGATCGTATTATGCGAGGAGTTTAAAATATAATTTTCTAAAATTTAATTTTACTAATAACAAACTCGAAAGTTTTACTTGAGTTCACGTTATGAACTTTCACCATTCAATACTACACTTGGGATTAAATCATTGAAATTATTTAAACGCTTTGAAGTGACGTGTTACTATTTAATAGCATGTTAGAGAAAAAGTTAAGAGAAAAAATTCGAATATATTGTAGAATACATCGCGTTGTTATTTTTTAATTTAAAAATCGTTTCCAATTTTGTTGCTTATAATATACTTGATTGGTTTGTTCCTAAGTTTAAATCTTTCACTGTATCATATTAACCTCAGTGGTTCAATAGTGGAATTATAACCAATTTAAAGCAAAACAGTGCGACCATAGAAAATGTAAATCTTGTGCTTATTACTTTTCTTTTATTTGAAAACTTCGCAGTTTAACTAAATACTTAATTCCTGTTCACTGCAAGATGTACTTATCGAATGCTAAGCCCTTTATTAAAGAAAATCCTGGTCATCTATCGTCTTTTATTCACTAGTAGGGCACTTCGAGAATATCTAGAGTAATGTGCGATGACTTGAGAGAACTACACAACTTTTCAAAAACAATCTTGTACAGCACTGATCTCAACACTTCACGAAAGTCGGTCAAAAGAGTACTTATGGTGAGGCGTCTGTTCTGAAGCATTTCCGCTTTAACTGAAGCCACCATATCATCTGTGATCACAGATGGACAACTGGAGCAGGATTCATGGACGTTGTTGTGGTCAGCTTTCAAGTCTATGACTCACTTAAGCACTTTACTTTCATACATGACAGTAGCTCCGTAAACTTCACAAATCTGCCGGTAAATGTCTAGAGCAGACATGTTTCTTGCCGAAAAAAAACGTACCTCGCACAGGGCGGACGATTCGATAATTTGAATATTTTAAAGACAGAAATTCGTATACAGAATACAAAAATTAATGTGGAAAGGGGTTATGTATCAACCTTCAGTAATTAAATATTTTAAAGACACAGAACACATCGTACAGGTTACCTACACAGCTGCAACTGAGCACAGTTGTTCCCAAAGAATGCCGGGACGCGACGCAAGCATTCATTGCGGTGTGCGCACCACCTATTAGTGTATACAAAAAAGTGGTCCTTACTTAAAAAACACGCCTCGTAGTTTCTAATCTATGTTCTTTATACGTGTCATAATTTTTTACATTTTTAGCAATTGTATCCAAAGCATATAGAATATTTTTCATATTACGTATTCCCCAGCAATGAATACCCGTGTTTTTATATTATGTTCTGTAATATAGTTCAACAGATATGATAATATATCCATGAATGGATATCAATGTCTCCATCAAGTGATCTATATACGTAAATTAAAATAACATTGGATTTAAGACCAATCTTTATGTCGACTTCAACAGATGGTTTACCAAGATTTTCAGTAAACCTCATTCAGCACTTTGATTTACAAGCATTAGTGATCCACCATGTGTATGTTTTCCGGCTATTTCGTAATTATGAATCATATATTTGTTGTTCATAGCTTTACTTAGCCAGTTTTAAGTTGTGCATGCAACGTCAATGACCTTTTCTTTCAGTTTAATATTGAATTCTTCAATTTTATTAAAAATGGACTGTATATTTAAGGTAATTAAGACACTATCTTGTGTTAAATTCGTTTTTCGATGGAAAAAATTGTATATTTTAACAATGGAATTATTAAGCGATATTCCATTATTTAACACGTTTGGCAAGATATTAAAATCGAAAACAAGTTTAAATGATTTCATCGCCCATTATTATGTTTATACTTATTATTTCGTCTATGGTAAATCCGTTATTTGAAAATTGTTCATTTAAAAAAGTTTTTGAGTCTCCCGCATTGGCACCTTTCTTAACACTTCCAACATATAACCACGTATATAACATATAACCACATTAAAACAACGGGTTTCAAAAAATTCACAATCTGAAATTAATTATTGTGAATAATCCCTCCGGCAGGTAGACGACTGGAGTTCGATTCCCTACCGATTTTTTCATTAACTTCTACCATAAGTATAACGATGTAATAAGCATAAAACTAAGACTTTTTCACTTATTTACATATACGAAATGCAATAATGTAATAAATGCGACTGTATTTAATAATAACACTTGCTGTGAATTTTCAATAAAAGATCTTATACCAAGATGAAATTTGTGGGGTTATTAATGAATCAAATCTCACAGTTCTTGGTAGGTCAATAGTAGAGCATCCGTCCGGCAATCGGACAACTGAGGTTCGATTCCTCATATTGAAGAGTATCATTTTTTTTATTAATTTGGCTTAATTATAACAATGTTATAAGTAGGGAATTACGAGTTTCTCATTAATTTACATGCTTGAAAGGCGGTATATATATATATACAAAAGGTCTGTCTATATATAAAAGGTCTGTTAGCATAATGAGATTTATGGTATAATTAAAGAACCGAAGTGCACAGTCCTTGGTGACTAAAAGGTGGAGCATCCGCCCGGCAATCTAACGACTGGGGTTCGATTCCTCAGTGAAGAGCCTAATTTTTTACCATAATGAGATAAATGGCATAATTAAAACGAATGCAATCTCAGTTCATGGTAGTTCAATGGTAGTGCACGATTCCCTACCGAATGGTAAGGTTCTTCGTTTAATTTTTGCTTTAATTACAACGTTCTATCAAGAAGAGAATTACGAGTTTTCGTCACATTTATTTAACAAACACTTTAGGAATAATGAGAAATATGGAAGAGTAATTTAATCATGATATTACTCCTATAAAAATGCTGGAAAATGTCCATCCAGACGAGCTATTTAAAAAAAAACAAACTCCTCAAAGAAGATGATAAATGCGAGTTTGTCAACGATGTCTTCAGAAATAAAAAATACACCTCCGCCAGTAAAACGCTATAGAACAAAAAAACTTTTATCGTAAACAGTAAACAATATAATATTAGGTGTTGGATACTTTAAGGACTTATCACAGAAAATTTTAAATTCCCTTCTTCAATTACTGAATAAATATAAATAGTAATCTGGTTAGAATTGTCATTTTGCCACGCAGTTAAATTACTGATGGTGGTATTGCCAGACTGTAACCCACGCATTTTCAAACTTTCCTGCATTCACTTTCCTGTATTAAAACTCCTCGCGGTATGTACCGATACTTAAATATTATTAAATGCTCACCAAACTTCCCTTTAATGAATACTTAACAATATGAACACAACGAGAACTTTAGGCAGAAGAATCTCATCGCCGAAGTTTAAAGTATCACATAACAAATCAACGGTTTTCAACCATAAGCAAATGAAGGAAGTTTGATGTTGCCGTAGCTGGTTCAGACTTTGAAATCTGTTAGAAATTCGAAACATTTCACTAAGAAATCATTCATGTTGAACTTGTTATCGTGTGTACGGCGTAACTTTCCTTGTGTGAGGCGGCTAGCTGCCCGGATTATAGAACATTTAAGTGGTGTTTATTAAACTTGTTTGTGTGAACGTAATGTTAATGCGGTGATTTCGTAATGATATGGCATATGTTATAAGTGCTTAGTTGAAGACGTGACGTTTAATTTCGTGTTCTCGAAGTTCGAATTTAACTAAAATTTATTAAAATCTAGTATTATAGTATGCGCCTGGGGATTTCTAATAGATTTTAGAATTGTTTCAAAATTTAATGAAAATCTAAACATTGCCCTGTACACTTCAGTTTATTTCAAATCAATTGTACGAATATAAATTCCTTTGTAGGCAGTCATTAATTGAGTAACCGAAAAATTAATATTACATTAATATTTCCATCCTGGATAT
Source organism: Dermolepida albohirtum (assembly GCA_031893035.1). Taxonomy (NCBI): domain Eukaryota; kingdom Metazoa; phylum Arthropoda; class Insecta; order Coleoptera; family Scarabaeidae; genus Dermolepida; species Dermolepida albohirtum. Next base: position 212,007 of record JAVIWB010001880.1, on the reverse strand, counting down.
GCATTTCGGCAACTAAATTGTAATCGCCAGTAGAAAATTAAATATCGTATCGTACATTGGTACAAAATAGAACTACACAAAATTAACTCGAGAGTCAAAACGCTTGGATCAAGTATTACAATACAACATACATACAACATTAGGATTGTGTCGGTCTTCAATGCATTCACGACTTCTCTGGAACTTTTTTGGTAAACATTTCACTTTAAAATATGACGCTTCGTCTCCATACAGATTCTTTTATGAATAATTTCAAGAAATTTTTATTCTTTGTCAAAAATTTATGAGACGCTGTTGTATTCTAATGTCACAAACATGATTTTTTGTTGCGATACACTTTATACAGCACAAAATAATGAAGGAATTGAAGTTAAATTTTACATATAAGTCACTATCACTGTCACTGCAACTATTATCTCAAACAGAATTATAAAACCGCATTTTGAGTACTGTTCCACGATATTATTCTTAGGTATTCAGCAAATGAAAGAAAGACTACAGAAATTACAAAATTAAGGCATCTACTGTATTCTGAGATGCAACAGAATGACATATAAGTGATATGTTGAACAGGCTGTAGTGGCTCTCCATCAAACAACGTCTCGTTATGAACACACTATTATTTATATTTAAAATTAAGACAGGAAATATGCCAAACTACGACGATAGTTTGACAAATAGTGAGAATGTCACATAGGCGGCGCTCTAATTGGTAAAACAAATGCACTGTAATTTAGGTTGCCTATTTATGTATTTACATTCCGATATTTAGATAAATTGGTTGATTAGTTTATTTTTGACAGCTGATTGAAAAAGAAGTAACACGTCGTTTTGTTAAAATGGAAAAAGCAGAGTATCGTGCGGTGATTAAATACTTAGTAATTAAGGATATGAGAGCTACCGAAATAAAAGACGAGTTACGAGAAACACTTCTAAGGAAATGATTATAAAAATCCATATTATTACGCAAGATCGACGACTCAAAGTGAGAGAGATAGCAGACATGGTAAATATTTCAACAGAATGCGCACACCACATTTTAACGAAAGAATTGGGCCTTTCCAAGCTTTCGCCGAGATGGGTGCCGCGATTGCTTACGACTGATAAAAAGTTCACTCGATTGCGCATTTCCTATGAGTGTTTGGACCTTTACAAGCGGAATCCGGTTGATTTTTGTAGGCGATTTGTTACTTGCGATGAAACTTGGATAGACTACAGTACATCCGAAACTAAACAACAGTCGAAACAATGGTTAGAAGAACGTGGTTCTGCACCTCCAAGGAAAGCGAAAACCATTTTATCGGCAAACAAGGTGATGGCATCAATTTTTTGGGATTCAAAGGGCATTTTGCTCATTGATTATCTTCAGAAAGGTGCCACAATAGACGGACAATATTATGCAGAACTTCTACAAAAATTAAATGTTGAGATGCGTGCTAAACGGCCAGGAATGGCAAATAAAAAGAATCTGTTTCACCAAGACAACGCTCCCTCGCATACCAGCACAGTTGCGATGTCCAAAATCCACGAGTTGTATTTCCAATTAGTACCGCATTCGCCTTATTCGCCGAATCTAGCCTCTTCCGACTTCCACCTTTTTCCAAAATTGAAAACGGCACTAGGTGGAAAGAAATTTTCGTCTAACGACGAGCTTATCATCTTTGTAAATAAGTATTTTGCAAGCTTTCCGGAATCGCATTTTAGAGATGGCATAAGGGCATTGGAGCACCGTTGGAATAAATGTATTGCTCTTTTAGGAGAATATATTGAAAAATAAAAATTATTTTGTATTTAAAAAATTCGTTCTTCTTTTCCATTCTCATTACTTGTCAAACTACCTTCGTATATGCAGCCATATCTGGTCAATGTAGCTGAAGTCCAACCATACAATTTGAGGAACGCCAACGATTATAGATTACCTTTGGCAACAACATGTTTTTGTGAAAATATTATATTTTATAAAGGTCTGAAAGTTTTCAATGAAATGCCTCCAGAAATAACAAATGAAATAAATTATTATTTAAACGTAGGATTATTGATTATGTCAAGAGATTAATATTGTATTGTATTGTATACCTGTGTATTATACTAAATAACAACAAGAAATTCTAAATAAATAAATAAATAAATCAATCAATTAATAAGAAAAATTTTACTATTGAACGATTACTAAGCAACATTCAACAAATTGTTTCTCCCATGGATAGGTAGATTTTTTTTTCTCTAGAAATTCCTTACAAAACTAAATAGAAACGAATTAAATTTTTCCCAAAATCTCATTTACGCGGCTTGCCTAAGTATTGTAATGAATACAGTTGGTGAGGAAATAATTTGCCAATTTTCATTAGTTGCTTCTTTAATTACGAAGGGAAAAAATATTTAATAAAGCACCCCTCCGCGTCCAAATGTGTAAAGAAAAATTGCCGAACATTCCTCTTCCTCCTGAAATGGTAATTACTCGATAGGGCATGTAATTAGATTCGGGAATATTTCACGTGAATTTTAATATAAAAAATTTATACTTTTTAAGGATTTGATTGAATCAATAAAAAACTCCGACGGTTTGTTTGAAAAACATGGGATTACCGACATATTTCAAAGCACGTTTCTCTTTTATTAAAAAATTAAATACTAATAAATGTCTTTATAAGCGTCTTATTAAGACTAATTTATAATCAGTGAAAATTTATTAAAAATTGTCTTAGGTAAAAGTGATATAGTTATATTAGATGGACCTAGCCGTGCAAATAATAAATTGATTTAAAAATTCGATTATAATTTGTAATCATAATCCTAATAACAATAATATCAAATCCGAAAAGTTGTTCGTTGTTTTATTTCTCGTTCAGGTGAATGCTAACATCCAGTGATCTAAAATTTTACAATGATGGCAAGTATAATAAGAGCTCAAGATCTGGTCTGACCAGAACAATGTCTTCAGAGGTATTTTATCAAATTCAAATTTTTTTAAAATTTCTAGCTCCTGTACAGAGCCACGATTCACATAAATAAGGAATATGGAATATTTACTACAGTCGTGTCGAGTAAACCACCAATGTACAGTCTTCTTAATAATGAATACCATTTTATCAATAGTAAATAAAGAAATAATTAAACAATTTCACATATCTGACACCTGTTACATGAAGGAGATTTATGTTTTTTAAGCAACGTAGTTCGTTATTACTGGAGACAACTAATTATTGTAATTAAACAGTGCTTAGAAATATCTGGACATTCTTTCAAAGTATTTAACTCTATATTATCATATCACTTGTTTTACCGATACAAGGGGGATATCACATTGGATAACACTGATGGAAACATAGTAAGGGGCTGTAGCCATGATTCGCTATATTTGTTCTGAGCTTTTGTATGATGGCTATAGTTGAGTTGCTAGCAGTACCCCACAGTCGAATACCGTAACACCAAATTCATTTTAGAATGGATCGAAATCTTATTTTTCAAAAATTGTAGAATTACGTCAAACGATCTAACACATTTGATGAAGCTTTAGTTTAAGCTGTCTGCGCTCTGCGAAAATGTATTTTTTCTAGCTACATCGTCTGTTAAGATACAGACTTCCTGGTATTTACAATTACTAGCTTGTGGAATTTCGCAGTTTTTTACTTTTAAAGTAATATATGATGATTTAGATTCTGATATGTCATAGTAATTTTGATGGGGCCTGTGGTTGATTAACTTGTCACTGAAGGTTGATATATAACCCCTTTCCACATTAATTTTCGTGTTGTGTGTACGCATTTCGACAACTAAATTGTCATCATCAGCAGGTAATTAAACAGTGTCGCACCTGGAAAACTACGGTAAACAAATTCGGCACACGATCTGTACCCTTGAAAGCAAAAACGCACATTGGATAACACTGATGGAAACACAGTAAGGGGTTTTAGCTATTGTTCGCTATATTTGTTCTGAGCTTTTGTATGATGGCTATATTTGAGTTGCTAGCAGTACCCCACAGTCGAATACCGTAACACTAAATTCATTTTAGAATGGATCAAAATCTTATTTTGCAAAAATTGTGGATTTACGTTAAATGATCCGACACATTTGACGAAGCTTTAGTTAAAGCTGCTTGCGCTCTGCAAAAATGTATTTTTTTCTAGCTACATCGTCTGTTAAGATACAGACTTCAAGGTATTTGCAATTACTAGCTTGTGGAATTTCCCAGATTTTTACTTTTAAAGTAATATATGATGATTTACATTCAGATATGTAATGGCAATTTTGATGAAGCCTGTGGTTGATTAACTTATCACTGAAGGTTGATCTATAACCCCTTTCTACATTAATTTTCGTGTTGTGCATACGTATTTCGACAACTAAGTTGTCATCATCAGCAGATAATTAAACAGTGTCTCACCTGGAAAACTACGGTAAAAATACCGGTACGAAAACAAATTCCGCACACGATCTGTACCCTTGAAAGCCAAAACGCACATTCGATAACACTGATGGAAACACAGTAAGGGGCTTTAGCCATGATTCTCTAGATTTGTTCTGAACTTTTGTATGATGGCTATATATGAGTTGCTATCAATACCCCACAGTCAGATACCTTAACACCAAATTCATTTTAGAATAGATCGAAATCTTATTTTTCAAGGAAAGTGGAGATTCGCTTCAAACAATCCAATACATTTGATGAATCTTTAGTTTAACCTGATTGCGCTCTGCGAAAATGTATTTTTTATAGCTGCATCGTCTGTTAAGATACAGACTTCAGGGTATTTGCAATTACCAGTTTGTGGAACTTCGCAGTTATTTATTTTTAAAGTAATATGTGATGATTTAGATTCTGATATGTCATGGTAATTTTGATGGAGCCTGTGGTTAATTAACTTGTCACTGAAGGTTGATCTATAACCCCTTTCCACATTAATTTTGGTGTTCTGCATACGTATAAGTTGTCATCATCAGCAGATAATTAAACTGTGTCTCACCTGGAAAACTACGGCAAAATACCCGTACGAAAACAAGTTCCGCACACGATCTGTACCCCTGAAAGCCAAAACGCATACTGAAGTGTGCGTTCTGATATGTCATGTTTTATGCAATTTTTGGATTTCGAGTAAATTGATCTGCAAGTTTTTGGAAGAAATTTAAGGATCAGGATGGAGTGCTAGTTTTGCGATATCAAATGTATTGTAGTTGTCATATATGCTGCTGGTAGATTTATCGTCAAAAATAGATAAAATTTAGGGTCTAATATCTGTTCTTGAGGGACACCTGATTTGCTGCCGGTATATTAGCTAGCCGTTCCTGGAGTTTTGTAAAATTATGAAGGATACTTAATTCCCACTGCCTTTATTAAGAAAACTGAGAAAACCATCACGTCCTGCCATATTTGTTTCAATTCTTTATGCAAATTAAAATTTTAGATGTCGTATAATAACAAAAGCTGAATATTGTCCTCATTATCAGAAATAAAATGGAAGTATTATTTTATAATTATTGTAAGATTTTAGATGGATTTACGTCCATTAAATGTTCAACAATACGTGCTGAATTTCACTGACCATCTTGATAATCTTCCGATGAAACAGATGTTCGAATGTGTCAATTTGTACTTTGCGTATTAATTATTCCGTTTGTACGTAGAGAGAACGGGATCCCAGCGTCCGACCATCTCTCCGAATGATTTACCTCCCATAATGACCTGGTTTAGGATCACGTCGGTACTTGCTTTACTAGATTTCCGGTGAAATATATCCGATAATTGTGTACTCACGTTTTCCCAAAAAAACCTCAATTCTCTTCCACGCTTCAGTTATTTAAAATTAAGACTTCGAGTGCAATATTCGTGGTTAGCTTTGCTTTTAGATTGAGCTGTTGGAATCGTAATCGAATGATAGGTTGTGAGCTGTAAATGTATATAGTACATCGATCAATTAACTAGTAATTATAGTTACAACAAAACATTTTATTATTATTATTTTTATTATTATTATTATTAATTTTTTTGCTCCAGTCTTGCAATTGATTTTTATTTAAAATTTAATAGAACCATTTTTAAACATTGAAAATAGTTGTTTTAGAAGGATCCTACGGCAAATGCTTAGAGAGAGATTTTGGAAGATTCTTAAAGACTTTCGGTCAGAATTAAGTCCTGAAACAGTTCACAATTATCTACTGAAGCAAATTAAAGGATGTCTAATATCTAATAAAATTTATGTACTATACACTGGATATTTCAGATTCAATATTACAAGTAATATCTTTCTTATCTATAGAAACGAACGATCTAACGAGATGTCATTGAAAATGTTAGCAGTGACTTGGTGAACATACTTTTTTTAAATTATCCCAAACGAATCCTCCATATCCATTTCTCTGGATACACTACACATCTTTTCTTGTTTATGAGTGGAGTTCAAAATAATAATCCATAGGGCGCAAGCAGTTTGGGTATGATCAGCCACTACAAACATGTTCTTTCTGTTTAGTTAATTAAAACTTGCTTGGGAGAACGATCTGCTTCTGGGCTTCCGGGCTGGAACCGCGTCACTTGTGTATCTGCCCACGTTTCGTACCTCTTTGTACGGGACATCTTCAGGGCTCAACTACTGCACTGAAACGTCGGCAGATATACAAGTGACGCGGTTCCAGCCCGGAAGCCCAGAAGCAGATAGCATGGACCACGACTGCGGAAGTCTACGTACCAGATTGCTTAGGATAGATTTTAGATTATTTTATAGTTCTCCTAGTTTATTCCATGTTATATAATACATATTTTTCTTGTATTAGGTAGAATAGTGAATTGTAATCAGACTCGTACACTGGTTGAATTTGTCTGTTAGTCTTATCCTATGAGTTTCAGCTTGACCATTGATGTAGAGATGGACAGGTTTGTTCTTAAGCCTGGTTATCTGTTTTGGATACATGTGGCGTTAAGATTCTCCTCCAAATAACCACCAAATTGTTGTTGTACACTCTATATATATATATATATATATATATATATATATGTGTGTGTGTGTGTGTGTTTGAATGAGCAATATTAGATCCTCGGTCTCTCCGCGATGTTGGACAGAAGTTCTCCAAAGAATCGGTGTCTCGACCTTTCGAAGACATCTCGGTCATCTTCCTCGGAAGTTGTTTCGTAGTGAAGCGTCAACTTGAAACTGAGTTTTCAGTTTTATATATATGTATATGTATATATATATATATATATATATATATATATATATATATATTAAGGGTCTTTTATGGCTGTCTTCCTTCTCGGAATCTAGAATTCCATTCCCTTCGATTTTCCCAGTGTCCATCTGCAACCCTCTATTTTCCGTAGTCTCGTCGACGTCATCAGGCCATGAGCCTTTTCCTTCTTTCCGTTAGACTCTACGCCCTGATCTTGTTAATTCACCTTTTGTCTGCGCTTCTTCTCACATGATCATAACATTTCAACCCTTTCGCTTCTATGGTGTATACTGGGTCATTTGTTATTCCCATTCTCGTTTTAATATCCTCGTTCCTAATTCTATCTGTCCGTGTAACCCTAAAACACCTTCTCCTACATTCTATCTCAACCGCGTTTATTTTTGATTTATATTTCTTGTTAGCTGTCCATGTTTCTGCCTCGTATGCAATACTTTCAATGAATGTCTTGTATATTCTAACTTTGTTTGTTTTCGTAATATGCCTGTCTCACAGTATTGGGTTTAATTGTCTGATACTGGTTCTCGTTTGTCCCAGTGTTCACTCCGTAATCCTTCTAATCGCTATCGGTGAGAGTTGCTTTGTCACTCTCGATATAGGTCAAATCTACGAACTGGTTTTCACCTTAGACGTGGTTCTAAAGCTCAACCAGTTGTCTTGAAATTTCAGAGCCTACAAGGGAGCTCTGTGGAACGCCGAACATAATCACCTTAACTGTCTATCGCATCTTATTTAACTTGGTGAAAAATAATCGACCATGGAGCTATGTATGTTCTAATTGACCCCACCAGAAAAGGAGTTAATTCAATTTTATGAACTATAATGTCACACTGAATCGAAAGCTGAGGCTATACCGATTATATATATATATATATATATTATAAGGCGACGGAATTCATTACTTATTTCACTACTCTTTCTTTTTTCGATCCTGCAAAGGTTTTAGTAATCTGCACACTTTGAAGATTCTCTACTGTTTTCTTGTCCTGTCCAAAATGATATACGCTGCAGTAGTATGGTAGCCACATTATCATTACCAGCAGTTACTCCTGGGATGTGTTCAGAACAGATTTATAAAATATTTTTCTTATAGGATTGATGGACATTATCCTGCCTTTGGTACGACATATGAAGGTCGACTTGCTAGACGTAATTTCTAATCCCTTTGTATACGCACAGCGAAAGCTAGTGGTGATTTTCTTTTTAAATTAATAAATAATTTTGGTGGTTCTACTGAGTCTCAAATTGGTTTCGTCGTACCTAGGTTTGGCATTATATCGTCGGCAACTTTCTCAATACCTCGGGCAAGAACCAATGTTCTTTACAAGGCTACACTGGTACATATGTGCAGAAATGCCAATGGATTATGCTTCAATTCCTTTCATTGATCAACATTTGTTGTACATTTAGTTTTAAAATGACTTATATTACCTTGTTATAAGTGTTCATGTTTTGTGATCACTAGTTTCTCATTTTTTTTGTTGTATTAAATTAACTGCACCTATTATTATTCCTTATTCTGGTAATTTGGATTTTGCTGTTGGGCATTAAAGATTATTATTGTTATTAAAAAATTATTACTATATCAATAATAATATAATATAATAATATAATCAACAATTTTAGATTTAAAAAAAGCATTTGAAATTGTCAATAGAGAAATCCTACTACCGAAATTGGAAAAATATGGAGTTGAAGATACAGAACTGTCATGGTTCAGAACCTATTTGAGTAATAGAACTCAAAGAACAAAGTGTGGCAGATATATATGGATACCAAGACCAATGGACATAGGTGTTCCTCAGGGCGCAGTGCTTGGAACACTATTATTTCTAATTTATATTAATGACATGGAAAAAATTCTACAAAAATGTAAAGTCTGCATGTTTGCTGATGATACACTCATCTATACGTGTGGTGTAAATCCAGATGAATGTGTAAATAACCTTAATGAAGGCTTGGCAAAAATTGAGAAATATCTTAAAATGAATAAAACAAAGTTAAACACGAATAAAACAAAAGCAATGTTGATCAATAGAAATTCAAATTATAACATATGTATTGAAAATGAAAATATTGAAAAAGTAAACGAAATGAAATATTTGGGTCTAATAGTGGACGACGACTTGAGTTTCATACCACATGTTGAATACGTTTGCAAAAAGATATCGAAAAAAATTGCATTTTTGAGAAGAATCCGCTATATGGTTTCAACTGTCACTACGACTATTATCTACAACACAATTATAAAACCGCATTTTGAGTATTGTTCCACGATATTATTCTTAGGTAGTCAGCAAATGAAAGAAAGACTACAGAAATTACAAAATAAAGGCATGCGATGTATTCTGAGATGCAACAGAATGACACATATAAGTGATATGTTGAACAGACTGCAGCGGCTCTCTATCAACTAACGACTCGTTATGAAGACTCTATTATTTATATTTAAAATTAAGACAGGAAATATGCCAAACTATATGCAGCGATATCTGGTCAATGTAGCTGAAGTCCAACCATACAATTTGAGGAACGCCAATAATTATAGATTGCCTTTGGCAACAACAAGTTTTTGTCAAAATGTTATATTTTATATAGGTCTGAAAGTTGTCAACATATAAGTGATATGTTGAACAGACTGCAGCGGCTCTCCATCAACTAACGACTCGTTATGAAGACTCTATTATTTATATTTAAAATTAAGACAGGCAATATGCCAAACTATATGCAGCGATATCTGGTCAATGTAGCTGAAGTCCAATCATACAATTTGAGGAACGCCAACAATTATAGATTGCCTTTGGCAACAACAAGTTTTTGTCAAAATGATATATTTTATATAGGTCTGAAAGTTGTCAATGAAATGCCTCCAGAAATAAAAAATGAAATTAATTATTATATATTTAAATGTGGGATTATAGAATATGTCAAGAGAAATTTTTAATGTTTTAATGTTAAATACCAATAATTTTTGAATTTAGATGTATACTTTTAATTTAATGTATGTTTTTTTTGTGAAAAATTTTAAAATTTAATTTGAAATTGTATACTTATGTAATAGTAACAAGAAATGCTAAATAAATAAATCAAACAATCAAAAAATCAACAGTAATACTAGAATAGGAAACATATGGATATAGTACAATTGTAAATACTAATAGCATGCATTAAATTTAAGTATTTTTCTTCATAGGTTATCAAATTACATCAGAATCTCGCCTTTTGAAACTAAAAGAAGAGGGTATATCTATAGAAGACGTTTCATATGCCAAGAAAATATTAAATATTGCGTTTCGTTTGTGTAATGAGCCTCGTGAGATCTAACAGAATTAAATGCACCGTATTACGTTAGCCTGTATTGACTTTGAGAGCTTACACGAATAAAATGGAACATGGCTACTAACAACAATATTGATCTTTGTATGAAATTGTCATACAGTGTAAAACAAGACGCAAGAATATCTTTATAGTGGCGTAAAATAAGTGCAGATAATAAAAATATGTAAATTTTCGTCTCACATTTCACTTGTCGATGTGGGCAAAGTAAGGTAGTGCGCAAACTAAATGGATGATCTACATGCAACTGATGCACATGTGAATACCTGGGGGAGTAGATTTTATGTCATTAGGAAGTAAGAAATAGTATTTTCTATGGTCGCTGTTACAGCTATAAATTTGGGAAAAAGTTGGCGCGCTAAGTTAGTATATATTATGCAAAATATGTGAGAAAAATTACCTCGCGTTCTGAAGTAAAATTATTATTAACTCTATGACGAGGGAAAGAAGAAAAGTTACATGTTGGCGCTTCGAATTATTATTACATTGTACGTGTATGTGTGTGAGTGTGGGAAAAATTACACCACGCTGTGAAACCAAATTATTGTTAACACTAAAGTGTGAAAAATAAGTGAGATTGATGGAGTTCTGGGCTAGCTGTAGCGATACAATAATGAAAAAGTAGTAGTAAACAAACTTGTGATGAGCATCAAAAATCCAGAGCTCGTGGAAAGTTGAAAGAAAAATATTAGAGAAAAGAACAATAACGAGGTTGTCTTCAAAACTTTAACTTACTTAAATAAAAGAATGTTAAAGTTTTGAATATCAAGTATATTATATATAATAATAATAATAATAATTGCTCAACAGTATAAAGATACCAATAACAGGACAATGCATAACAAAGAACTACAAATATCAAAAAAAAGGATATCGAATAATAGAATGTGAAAATTATGGACGTAAACCTCACTATAATAGAAGATATAAAAGTCAAACAATTGGTATGGTTTGGGAACGTCCAAAGAATGTCTGAAAAAAGAGTACCTAAACAAATCTTATAATGGAAGCTGGAAGATACAAGAAAGACGGGTAGACCTAGTCAAAGTTGGCGAAGAGGTGTATGGTAAATGAGGAAATGAGGGAATGGGGATGGGTAGGAGACTTTTTGTATCATAGAAGAAATTCATAAGCTCTACAGAACACTTCAGAATTACAACGTAAAGTTAGTGTTTGAAATAATGATCTTTTTCCTATAAATAAGTCTATAATTGTGTGTATCTTTTTCTGGCGACAACTTCATAGTAAATTATGAGTAGATTAGAGACCTATTTCAACTCCTGAAAATTGGGACCTTCAGGAGTATCTTGCCGAAAAAGACTTCATGGAAAATTGCGAAATCAACAGTCAATATTCGAATTTTAAGCAATGGATGATGAATTTTCTGCACTGAATGCAAGGTTGTTTCGTGTACTATTACCGTTTTCAACATTCTTCTTTTGCGAAATCATATTTTCTACGGTGGCTGCTTTTAAGACAAAATATAGATATCAGTTAAATATAGAAAAAGATTTGCTAATTTCGATTAAACCTTCTTTCAAAAGACCTTGCTATGCAAGACAGGTCCAAAGAAGCCACTGTTATTTATTAAATTCATGTCAGACTGTACTTTATTGCTTTAGTTCTAGTAAAATAATGAATTTTCAAGAAAAAAAGTTAATTTTTTTTCGATAAGCCCACGCCCCAAATTTAGTGGTAGTGCTTTTCCAAAAACGGCCACGCGCTAGGTTAACGAAATTTAACCTTTATGAGAATCTTCTTTGCTTAAAAAAAGGCAATACGCAACGTTTCTTTTGGTTTTGCATTCAACATAATGTGTTTAAAAATCACACAACAAAGTATTTAGAAATAGTACTGTTACTGTATATTTTGTTTAGTTTTAGTACCTTTGCGTCAATTTTGCAAAGATTAGCTAGGTCAGTGATTATTCAGTTGCGTGGAGTAAAATCTGTTGTATTGTAATAAGTATTTGTTATAGTTTTGCATAGGGGAATAACTGTGTTTCCAATTCATAAAAAGGTGAAAGATAAAAAACTAATTGGAACGACGCTGGGTAAATAGAGAAATTGGTGTACCCAATTGAGTAGAATGGCTTGTTGGGTATTCATTTTTTTAGATTTTTGCCCACAAAAAAATAGAAATTCCTACTATAAAAGCGTCAAGTTTTTACGACAGACATTTCAATACCTTGAACTGTGCCCTGAATTATCTTGAAGCTGAGGAAGATCACGAATTTGAAATTTCTATTATACCAAGCCCGGATTATAACACAGATGAAGAAAGTGTCGCTGAAAATATTGAAGTTACTACCACATATACCATACGATGTATCAGCTGAAATAGCGGTATTTTGTGGCAACAATAGCGAAGTTCACCACCACTTGAATAATTAAATAAATTTTAAAAAAAATAAAATTTCGAGGAAAGAAATGGTGGTTGCCGCTTTTTACCACAATGTTGACTTCCGTTGTGGTCAATACGTGGAAGTTATATAAAACTGCAAACAAGTCCCAAATAGATCTGTTAGAGTTTCAGCGTCATATTGTTCGCTACTATCTTCGAAATTATACGCAGATACTGCCAACTTCGAAACGCTCGCTGGCACTTACTGTACTTACTATTGCTGGAAACCACTGCCCCAAGAGAATAAAAAACACTTTACGGTGCCGCGAATGCCATAGTAGAATTAGATGGATGTGTGAAGAATGTGACGTTGCACTTTGTCTAGAAAGGAAGTGTTTTAAAATATATCACACTAAAAAATAAGCATACTAATTAAGCCATTGTACCCGTTTGGGTACAACTCCAAAACCACAGTTTCTGAAATTTTTTTATAATTTTTTACTTTTTTTTATGTTCCTTATGTATATTACAACTAAACTAAACAAATGAATTAAACAAGTCTTCATTTTTAATTGCCTTCGTTTTTAATGGGTTAACAAACTTATACTCTGTGTAGGTTAACTAAATTGTACCTTTATCCTTTATTGGGTTATTCTTTATTTAATTTGATCCACAAGTATTGCAAGTAGGTTTTCAAAAGCTTTACCCAATTTTTGCCTAATTCCGTACAATCAAATAACAGGTGAGGCAGAATAACGAGCGATTTTAAAAAGGCTGTAAAAAACAAGAAACACAATATTTAGGAATAAATTCATTATTTTTTCAAAGAACATAAAAAAGCATTAATTATTTTATTTTTTAAAAATAACTCCGCAAAGATGACATCCGTTTAGGGGTACACATTCTTCCAATCGGGTTTTGAAACTATTCATTACATTTTGCAGCATTGCTAGGGGAATGTTTTCCACTTCCTGTCGGATCAGTTCTTTTAGGGCTTGAATTGTTTGTGGTGGGTTATCTTGAAACACTTTACTTTTTAAGTTCCCCCACAAGGAAAAGTCGCACGGTGTGAGGTCCGGTGAACGATAAGGCCAGGTGATGTCCACATTTCGAGAAATCACATGATTTGTAAATAATCTGTTAACAATATTCATGCATACTCTGGCTGTATGGGAGGTTGCTCCGTCTTGTTAAAAAAAATGTTTCCTCGTTAACTTCGTAGCGTGCAAGCTGTGGTCCAAAAAAATTTTCCAACATGTCGGCGTATCTTTGTGAGGTTACTGTCACAGCATTGCCACGAGCATTTTCAAAAAAGTAAGACCCTATGATCCCCGATGAAGACATAGCGCACCACACAGTAAGTTTTGTGGAGTGAAAGGGTTCTTGATGCATTTGTCTAGGATTTACGTCACTCCAGTATCTGAAGTTCAGCTTATTGACGTAACCGGACAAATGGAAATGGGCTTCGTCACTCATCCATAAGTTGTTTACAATATCCTCATGTTAATTAATTAAATCTGAACACTCTTCACAGAATCGTTGTCGACTCACATAATCCGTGCCTTTAAGAGCCTGTACGATTTGGATTTTGTATGAATGAAGGTGGAGATCCTCATGTAATATTCGTCTGACAGTTCGGTTTGAAATCCCAAGTGTAGTGTAATGCCGGCGAGTTGAACGACGCGAGCTTCGCTCAATAGCAATTCGTACACAGTCGATATTCTCGGGCGTACGCACTGATTTTGGCCGACCAGGTTTCGTTTTTGTCGTTGACGAAGCTTCCTCAAAGTTCCTAACCCATTTTTTAATGGCACAGGCAGACGGCACTGGTTGATTGCGATTAATGTTAAAATGATTTCGAAAGGCATGACGCGCGCGTATATAAGAATTATCATTTTCATAAAACGCCTTAACAGCGTACGCACGCTGTTGAGGGGTCCAACGCTCCATTGTTACTAAATGCTAATATCAAGGAAACATGGCCGATAGCGTCCCTACCACCTCCGAATGACACGGCGCCAATCGCGGGCTTTTTAAAATCGCTCGTTATTCTGCCCCACCCTGTATTATAATGCAGCAGCAAGAAATATTTTTGTTAAGTAACAAAATGTAGCAGAATAAGACCCGTAGTGATTAATTTAATTTAATCCCGTCACTAATTCAATCACTCAACTCAAAGTGATATTAGGCTTTTACAATTAGATTCCATCAAAACATTTTTAATGAAAAAATATACGCCGAAGATGTCCCAAAATTAATTCCCGAATGAAAAATTGTATCAAAAGTAGAAAATACTTGAACTCATTTTACTTGCGACAATGGAAAACAAAGGGAGATATTTGTCGGCAGGCCACCACTAAATGCGCTTAAAGCGTAATCATGTATCATGTCGGTAAAGAAAATTTTATCATTTTCATTGGAGTTTTAAAGAAAACCGGAGCATTTTCCCCCTGTATTAAATTACGGGCGAATAAAAAATTAAATATTCAAAGTTCGTCCCCGAGTTTGTTTACACCGCTCCTTGGAGAATTGTCATTTCTGCTTCAGGAATTTTTAAAGCCTCCTTTTGTTTTCGACCGTCCAACAGGAAAAAAATCGTGAAAGGAGAAACGGAAAAAACACTGTAATATCGTTTTCATAGCACGTACAAAGTGAATATTATTTACATAATAATAATGTAAAAATATAACGGTTAAAAAATCATGATAATGAAGGCCATTCATTTTTTTTCGAAATAAAATTGCATTTCGTATGTACATACACATATAACGGGTCCTTCATTAAGCGCTTCCTGTCTTTAAATTTAAATAAAACAAAGTGTGCGTGAGATATCATCGAAATTTTTTATTCGTTTGAAAGGCCTATCGATGCCATTGTGTATGGAATATAACACCGTGCAAATGTCTGCCGCGGCTTCGCTGGGTGGCGCACATCCGAAATGTCCTATTTTCCATGACTCTGGCGCATAAATCAGGCTTAATTTGACCGATGTCATGGGTTATGTTCGTTTTGAGGGCCGCTGTGATTTGTGGCTTATTCGCATAGACCTAAGACTTAAGAAACCCCACAAGAAAAAGTCTAAGGGGGTCAAATCGCACAATCTCGATAGCCAGTTCGCATCACCTCCATGCCCTTAAATTGCTTGTGCAGAATGTCCAATGTGGCATGAGCTGTGTGGCACGTAGCGTCACATTCATATCCAATTAAAAGTCTTTGCATCTTAGGTACAATATTCCTCAATATTTTACTTTGAAAATGTTAAATAACATTGACATTACTTTGTTTGATACAATTTCGTGGTCGAATATCATTAAGTCCATATTAGTTTGGGGACCTACTCATGAAAATGATACTATAGCTATAGGACTGAATTTCTTACTGCCCGTCATTATGTCTTCTTGTATTTGAGGACAATTCTTCTCTTTTTAGAACATTAATAATAGCTTAGAATAGAATTTAATTATTAACCGGTCTTAGCATCAGGTTGCAGTATTGAAGAACACTGCCTGCCCCTCTCGTACAAAACGCGAATGTATTTGAACGACAAAATGAGAACGTATCTGTCTTGCATGTCGGCAACAAAGTTTCCAGAGCGTGTATGGGCAGACACTTGTACCTCGGCGATTTGCCCAACAGATGAATGTTAAAAGAAATCATTTAAATATTAGTAACACCCTGTATACTATATATGTTTCAGAGATTCACTCGTCATCAGGTAAACTTCTGTTAGTAACATCCTGTCTATTACATATGTTTTAGAAATTCATTTATCATCAATTAAACTTGTGTTATAGCAGGATGGCAAGTGTCTGTCTATACAAGCTCTGGGAACTTTGTTGCCGACATGCAAGACAGACGCGTTCTCGTTCTGTCGTTTAAACACATTCGTGTGTTGTACGAGAAGGGAAGGCAATATTTTTTCATTATTTTTCTGTATTGAAAAGGTACGATAAAATCTACAAAGGAATCGTTCGTTAATAACACAAATTTACCTGACGATGAGTGAATCTCTGAAACATATATAGTAAACAGGGTGTTATTAATATTTAAATGATTCCTTTTATCATTCAGATTGCAGTATATTAAACGTCTAGGACATGTTTATATTCTTAAATACGCGCCTTTCATTCTGCTTTCATGCGTGTTATAATCACGAACGTCTTTTCTCGTTTCAATTGCTTTACAAATGCAAAAACTCATCAATTTTGAATATTTTATGTGCTTTCGAAATGCCTTTCAAATCATACGAACTATCGTCGACTTGTGGAACCCCTCTCATTCAGAAAAGGGAGAAACAACGAAAAATCAACAGACATCGTGATGGACAGATATCTAATTAAAACACGATCGGAATTTCCATCACATGTACTAATTTCCAGTCGGCCGATTTTCGAAAGACATGCCGGCTTTCACTTTGCCCCCCTCCTCTCCCCATCCTATCGCTCCCATGCAAACCCTAATCCCCATTGAACCCAAAAATGTATTCTTAATGAAATTCGCCAGCCCGAAGCGAATCTCCGCTTGTTCGACCGACTGTCCGGATTCGATCCGGCCCCGGAAAAGTTAATAAAACATGAATATAAAGCCACGCTAAATAAGAGTATTGTCGACAATGAATGGATGATGACTTTAACACAGATCGGTCTTCCGATATTATTAAAGCAGAATTAAATTTTCAGCATGGATATATCCACCAATGTACACTCATCAGGTTGTTCTTTTTCAAAATTCAATTATTTAATTATCCTTTGTTAACATATTTCATGCAGATAATAGAGAATATCGGTCTTTTACCGTCTCTGATACTTATTCTGTTCAACACAAAGCACATGATTTAAATTTTAAAATAATGTAATAAGGCACTGCTTGACTACAATATTCCTTTTCGAACTGTGATATATCCTTCGTCTTGGAAGGCGATATAATTAAATATTAATCTGTTTTGTTCATTACAGCCTTACTAAAGTAGAATATACAATGTTAGAGTCATATATAGAGTTATGTGAACGAAAATAGCAATCCTAAATTAATACTTATTAATTACATTTAAAACGGAAAATTTTGATGTAGCTATATTGAAATTATTTAAAGTGCCTACATACATTACCGAAAATAAAAACACTCTGTTTTTAGAAAAGTCCTGTATGCCTTTTTTATAGCCATCGTCATTATTTTGTACATTTACCAGGTATACCGGAAAGTCATTACCCGTTTTTTCGTAAAAGAACTACATAATTTTCAAGAAAATGGACAAACTTTTTTTTATTCAAAGTATTGTCCAATTGCTTCTATGCATCTTATCTAATTTTCGTGCAATATATGGATGCCATCCCAAAAAAATTCTTTGCCCGTTGAGCAAAACCATTCATGGAGCCATTTCCTAACTTTTTCGGAATTGGAGAAGCGCTGCTCGACAAGCACGTGTCCTATTTATGCGAATGATGATAGTCGGATGGGATAAGGTCTGAGGAGTATGGCGGGTACGATATTATTTCCCATCCAAGTGCTTTCAATGTTTCTTTAACCGGTTTTGCTTTATGAGACGGCACGTTATCGTCCTGTAAAATCAGTTTACCGTGTCTTCGGGCCCATTCTGGACGTTCTTCTATCAATGCATGGCTCAAATTATTAATTTGTTGTCGGCAGCGATTAGTATTAACTATTCTACTAGGTTTTAACAGTTCGTAATACACCACGCCATTCTGGTCCCACCAAACGCAGAGCATTGTCTTGTGACCAGAATGTTTTAGCCTTGATCTTGATGGGCCGGCTTCGCCAGGTGATAAGCATGATTTTTTGCGCTTACTGTTTTCGAAATAAATCCATTTTTCATCGCCCGTCACTATTTGATGCAAAAATGACTCCCGACCACTCCTCTGAAGCAACATTTCACAGATGATTTTTGGATTTTCCATTTGCCTCTCATTCAATTCATATTGCACCCATTTCCCATCTTTTGGATTTTCCCCATTGCTCGTAATCGGTCGCTAATTGTCTTTTGGGCCACATATTTAACGCTTCTGCTAATTGTTTTTGAGTTTGGGTTGGGTTTTCATCCATCACAACTCCTGCAGTTTCGCATCTTCAATCTTTTTCGGTATATCAGAACGTTCTTTGTTTTGCAGATAGAAATCACCACTTTTGAATTGGCGAAACCACGCCGCATATGTTTTTATGGTCGGAGCATGCTCACCCTAAGTTTCGACCAGTAGTGGATGACTTTCAGTCGCGTTTCTCTTTTGATTAAATAAGAAACGTAATGCGTGCCACCAATGCACACTTTCAGACACGAAACTCGACATTTTCGATGAGGTATAAATCTATATCAGTGTTACTTTCGCAAATATAACATGCACGGCTTTAAAGCTTGAAGTTAGTATAATAAAATGACATATTCGTCAAATCATAACATTGCGTCCTTAAGCCTAGCGACATCTGTTAGAAAAAGCAGCAATGACTTTCTGGTACACCTGGTAATATGTAGGCAACACCAGACATAAAACAGCCATACGCTTTGTTCTCTAGAGTAAGATAAATTTTTTCTCATTCCAATATTAATTCCCAAAGCGAATAATGTTACTGTTTTAAACCGCAAGGTGTATAACATAATTTAGATGATAAGCTTTCATTTTGAAAGTTTTAGCTTTATATATTGATTATTGATATATTGTTTTTTCATTTTGTTATTTAGAAAGAGGATGTACATCTCAACTTAGAATATAACCCACAAACAGTATATAAAGTGGCGAGACATTACAGCAAATCGAAACGAATTGTACCAATCAGCTTCATAAAGGTAAGCAACGACATGTTAATTGTAGTTGTATCCTATTGAATCTTACAAAACTATCTTTTGTATGTACCATTTACCAATATACGGTCACGTGCACGAAAATAACACTCCTAATTTAATACTTACACAGGGTAACAAAATGAAAAAAAAAATTTGGTGCCGGAAATCTAACATCTGATTTTAGATGTTTTTAATGTGCTGATTCCAAAAATGCCACCAGATTTTTTCTATCAGCTCTAGTTTTTGAGATACAGGTTACAGATTAATTGATATTTTTTTCTGATAAAGGACAACAAATAAAGAGATAAATATGTACTTAATCGTCAAAATAGAAATTTCCCAGAATGTAATTAGCCTTTGGGACAGCAGAGATAAAAATGAGCACTGGGTTAAAAAAAATGGCCTTCAAGAGATGTCATGATTCAAGGAAAACAAAACGTGATCAACGAACCTTTGGTTGCAAGAGAAAAAATCTTACTTCCGCCCTTGCATATCAAGCTAGGCTTAATGATGCAATTCGTGAAGGCTTTAAATCGAGATGGAAATTGTTTTGGGTATTTATCACGTAAATTTCGTGGCATTAGCACGGAAAAACTAAAAGCTGGTATATTTGATGGTCCTCAAATAAGGCAACTTGTTAAAGATCCACAATTCACCATATCAATGAACGAGACTGAATCTAAAGCTTGGTGTTCATTTGTTCAAGTAGTACAAAATTTTCTTGGCAATCATAAAGCAGAGAATTACGTAGAATTAGTGGAAACTATGCTTTCAAATTTTAATATTCTCGGCTGTAACATGAGTATTAAAGTTCACTACCTCCACAGCCACCTAGATCGTTTTCCAGAAAACTTAGGTGATTGTAGTGAAGAACAGGGGAAAGATTCCATCAGGATATTAAAACTATGGAAGAGCCACATGATGGCGGACTACTGCTGGAGCCTTCAGCGAGACTGCCCTAGTAAACTCCATTCTAGAAAGTCGTATAAAAGAAAATTTTTATGTGATTAGTGACTAAAGTAATTATGTAAATTAAGTTTTTGCAATAAATACTTAAATCGATGTGTCTTTGTTTTTTTAACTGTCAATAATAATATTATATATTATAACAGTTATAACGTAAAATATATACACAATTTTTTAAAAAATCTCAAAAACTAGATCTGGTAGACCAAATCTGAGAACTTTTTTACATTCTGCATCCAAAAATTACCCTGGAACAGTTAAAAAATCGCAGGCACCAAAATGTGTGTTGGCCTGTGTTATAAATAACATTTACAACGAATAATTCTGAGTGCATACCAACAACATCATCATTGATAGCATTTCAATCCCGGTACACAGTTTACTCGTAACGTGCAATGAAGTAGTTGACGGCAAAAATATATCCTTCAGAATGCTTTACGACTACGGCTAAATGATTTTCGATGGTTACAAAAACAACTTTAATATGTTGTTCTTTCGTCTTGTCAATTTTAACAAATTCATGCACATTTGTAAGCAGTGACGTTTTCTTGATTTATATTTCTGCTCGACAATTCCAATTTTCTATAAAAAAACATTAACTTTGTTACTCGTATTCACGATATGTGTCTTTACTCCTTGCAGATCAAGATTCAAGGTCTTTAATTTCTCGACTCTGTCAAAAATGAAGGTCAATTTCATCGCAAATAAATCATCTTTAAACTTCTCGGTTTCAAGTCTGTTTTCTTATTCTAGAAAAATTGCGATTTCGTCTTGAATTCACAAACATGTTACAAAACTACATGACTGGATAACCATCTTACATCCATGTTTTTACACAAAGTGCAGCAAAGATTCTTGATTAAAAAGTCTCATTTTGATATAATTTATTTTGATTATAACCGTCGTAAGCACAATATTCAGACCAGTACTTATTTCTTTGGAAGGAAGAGCTTCTCTGTGAACTATACAATGCTAAGACACACTGGAGATTTTTGTTTCACAAATGCTCGTAAACTTTGATTTTTTCCAGACATTATACGAGCACCATCGCTGCATATTCCGACGCAATTTTTTCGTCTGTAAGTTCGCCTTATTTATAAAATCATTTAATATATTAAATATTGCAAGTAATGTTGTTCTGAGTTCTATTGACTTGCAGAAAAATAATTCTACTGTCGACATACCAGCACACAACCATCTCATCAAGCTGAATTATAAACAATTTGTAATGTAACATCCCGAAAAAGCTGTTGTTCTACATCTTTAGCTATATTACCAATTCGATCATCTGATAACGGTATTGACTGCAATTGTTTGACAAAATTATCTCCAAACATAGTTTCTACAATCTCAATCGCAGCTAACAGAATTAGTTCTTCACCAATGTTGTGAGGCATTTTAATCTGGCTATTTTTTATGAAACTTTATTACAGGTAAGTGAAAGCTTTGTCATGCACAGACAAAGCTTTTTTGAAAATTAATTTTTGGTTTCTCATTTGATTTTAATTTTCTTTCGAAGAATTTCCGATGTGTTAACGTACTCATTATGAAGCGTTGCCAAATGTCGTTTGAGTTTATGAAGTTTCAAGCTGTCTGCTGGCAAAGTTTTCGAGCAAATAACATACAGTTCTTCATCTACTTGTTAGTAAATCTAATTCAATTATTTTAGAACATATTTTCTTGGTTTTATGTTTGGAACAACGCTTCTCTGTGTACTAGATGAGGCACCATTAATTTTGATTGAAAATTAACTAGCAAATAAAGGGTTTTCCAATAAGGACTTGACAACTTTTTTTCAAAATAAAATGCAGACCATTTGAGATATTTCAAAAACTTTATTATCGGGTTGAAGTACAATCAAAACATTTATCAATGGAACTCGACTTCGTTCATATGGCCACCGCCGGCACGTTTGCAGCGGTCGATTCGTTGGACCCAATTTTCGATGACTCGGCCACACAATTCGGCTGAAACGGCTGCTATCTCGCGTTCAATGTTGGCTCTGAGCTCTTCCAACGTTGTCGGCTTGTTGGCATAGACCAACGACTTGACGTAGCCCCAAAGAAAAAAGTCTAGAGGCGTTAAATCGCACGAACGAGGCGGCCACTCGACTGGTCCATTACTTGAGATAACACGCTCATCAAACTTACTCTTCAATAAATCGATTGTAACGTGTGCTGTGTGGCTTGTGGCACCGTCCTGCTGAAACCACATGTTGTCCAAGTCCATATTTTCCAATTCGGGCCAAAAATAATCGGTAATCATGGCGCGATAACGATTACCATTCACAGTAACGTGACGATCATTATCGTCGACAAAAAAAAATGGCCCTATGACGCCGCCGGCATGCAAACCGCACCAAACAGTTATTTTTTGTGGATGAAGTGGTGTTTCATGAAGCACATGTGGATTTTCACCCGACCAATAACGCATATTTTGCTTATTGACGAACCCATTGAGCAAAAAATGAGCTTTGTCACTGAAATTGATTTTGCGATGAAATAGATCATCTTGGCGCATCTTTTCCACAGCCCAATCGTAGAACGTACGTCGCTTCAATGGTCCATCGGCTTCAATTCTTGAGTCAGCTTGATCTTGTATGGGTGTAAACCTAGATCCTTACGCAAAATTCGCCATAAAGTGGTCTGGGCGATGCCCAACTCTTGAGCACGCCGTGGAATTGACTGATTTGGATCATTTGCTACGGACATTTCAACGGCAGCGATATTTTCGACTCTTCGACCAACCCGTTGTCTCACTGGCACGGCAACATCACACAACGAATATGTAGACTCAAATTTTTGCACTAAACTTGTTACTGCCTGTCTACTAGGGCGAGAATTACGACCGAAAGTCGGAGTTAACGCTCTTAAAGTAGCGGTCACCGACTCCGAATTTCTGTAGTAAATTTTTATAATTTGCAGACGTTGTTCGTTCGTGTACTTTACCATGATGAAAATGTTAAGTTTACTGAATAAATTGACAGTGACAGTTCGATTATTAGTGAAAGGGTGCGTTCACAAATTGAATTAAAAGTTGTCAAGTCCCTATTGGAAAACCCTTTAGTATGTAATGTGGATCTCGGTTTTATGTTCATGTCATATTATATTTGAACTAGCTTACGAAAACCAATTTCTTGGTTTTATCTTTGGAACAACGCTTCTCTGTGTACTAGATGAGGGCCCATTAATTTTGATTGAAAATTGATTCGCAAATATTAAAAGGTTGGGAAACGATGGTCTAACAAACAAAAGATTTTTTTACCAAAGAGTTTCCGTTTTCTTGCCTACTCCCATTAATTACGCCTACGTATTGTTATTAAAATAATTATTATTAGATCACAATACTGATTCAATGCGTATACCCTAAACTTAAACTTTAGCATTAGTAAGAACACTTGATACGTGTTGATCAAATTCTATGGGTATCAATGTATTAATTTACTAACAAGGGTTAGCGAGTTTTGATAATCGCTAACATCAACGTTAAATATGATATGATCTCATTTAATTACATTGAGTCCAGTATATTCCAGAACCTGTGGAAGATATGTGAATAATAAATAATTTAACGGTCAAAATTAAGGTAATATAAATATAAACACCATATCATTATTTGTGCTGTCAATATATATATATATATATATATATATATATATATATATATATATATGCCCCCAGTTATGAAAATACATTTTCGTCGACCATATTCTAACCTCGAAAACGTAACACCATCGATAAGACCCATAAACAAAGCGCAACGGGCACGGTGGATAAACAAAAATAAACGGAAATATATCTGGAAAACGTTCCACAGTTTGAATAAAATTACCGTATTTCGGGTAATGGTTATCGTAAATTGAGATAAGGGCAGGCAGGTTGCACGCTCTCACTATAGCGACTAGGACGGATTTAGCCCGTTCGCCCGATGGGATATTTCGTGTTGCAAGGTGCTCTTTCTCCCGCTCACCGGAGCGCCACCAACAGTGCGCTTTGGATAACTGTAAAGGCTCCGGCATTATCTTAATAAGGATTAGACAATGTATGTAGAGTATTTGTGCTTTTCTCTTGAACAGATAGGTTGAGTATGGGACTTCGGGGGTAGATTGTATTTTTAATTGGGAAGTGTATCTCGGGAAATTACCCTGTTGATGCTGTACGTTCATTTGCGGTTTTAAATTGGATTTAATCGCATCTAATAATTGAATTAATCTAGGAAAACGTACGTTACGAGTCTAATGATAATACGAAGGAAAGAAAATGTACTTTTAAAATTTGTTAATGTCTGCGTCTTCCCTGTTCGTTTACTTATTTATCAAAAAGACCAATGGAATATTAACGAGAATAACGCGCCATGGTACTGATTTAATTTCGAGATTAATTTAAAACAATGGGTGTGTAGATGTGTGAATTTAATTACGTGTTACATTAAGAACATGGAAATTAATCCATATAATGGGAGATAAGCTTAATTAAATACAAAGTCAAAGGGTGTTGAGGAAACTGTTCGGTAAGTGGAAGTACATGTGTATATTTGTATAATGCTACGAATATAAATATAACAGTTGAAATACTATAAATAGAAAGATACTGTTCAAATTGCTCTGCAAGCATAAAGATCATTTCCAATACGTATGGAGCAAAAGACAGTTAAAAATACCTCGCTTCGCATTCAACGCATCGAGGTACCCATGCACCTCTAATAGAGTGGAAGTAGTTGACACTGTCAACCGTGTATCTATTGGGGAAGTGTCATGAAACCACCCGCCAGCAACGGTATTCGAGCTTATCGGGTAGATTAATCTGGGTCGCCTGACCTAAAATGTGTACACGACCACAAAAGTTGCTATCGACCAAAATCTATATGTTAATTTACATGTAATAAAAATAAATACAATTACTATATAAAATACATCATAATATACGAGGTATACCAATTAAGTAACAAGACAGCGCTCCTTCTATCGCGCAACCGCATTGCGCAAGGCTGTAATTAGAATATTATTGACCTTGATACTTCCCAAGCAACAACCAGTATCTTCATTTCTCTGTCTGCTTTAGTTTACTTTCGAGCTTTAGTTGTAGAGGACACTGTTAATAGTGATAATGGTTGACATAAAAATCGAGCAGGGCATTAACCTGGAATTTCCTGCCAAATTAAAAAAATCGCCAACAAAATGTTTACAAATGTTAAAGGTGTTTGGTGATGCCACGTGAGCATGAATGAGCAAGTCCAAATTGAAGACAATGTCGATCGTTTTTGTCGATATCTAAAGTTGTCATGACTACTAGGTGCCTCGGTGTCAAACCGTTAATCAGAAATCCTACAAAGTCCTAATCAAGCTGAGGGCAAGAGTAAGGAAGGAAAGACCGGATTTGAGAAGAACGACTCGTAGATTCTGCACCAGGATAAAGCTCTGGCTCACAATGCCCTATCTGTGAAGTAATTTTTAGTGGACAAGCGCATTGCTGTGCTTGATCGTCCTCCGTGTTGGCCAAATCTCGCACCATATGACTACTAACTGTTCCCGAAAGTGAAAAGTGCATTAAAGGGAACACATTTTCAATCTTTTGAACATGAAATAGCAACAATGGCAGAGTTGTTTAAGAGGCTAACAATTGATGAACTACAGCATTGTTTTGAACAATGGAAGATACGTATGCAGGGGCGTGTAGATAGGGGAGTAGAATATGCTGAAGGGGATAAAAGTTAAATATATATTCATTTATAATAAATCACATTTCTCATGCCAATTTAAGTTATTTAAGTGCCACATATATATATGAAATAATAATATTCATAAAACACATAATAGTAAAACACATGAAACGCATAATATACATGAAATACATGACAAAAAAATAAAATATTTTAATTATAAAATTGTTAGATCTTTAACAAAAAACAAACAACACTTTTGGAAATATTTTTAATAAAAAGTAAACTAATGAAACTCTGTTTAATTGCTGTGAGTACTGAAATAGAAGTTTAAGCACGACAATTCTTAAAGCTGTTCCTTGAATACGTGTATTTTAACATAAGGCATCCTACAAAGATTAAATTGCGCTATTGTTATTTAATATCAATGATCTAATTACTTTCATCATTTACTTTGCATTAGCCTACGCTAATTTATGACTTAAAAATACTGTCAAATGAATTTGAACTTATTGCAACTTATTAAACAGATACTAAAGTAAGTTACTATATTTAAGTGAAGTGATTTCGAATATCGTATAACAAAGTTCGGTATTTTTTAAATCGGGGATACGATATACGTACGAAGAGTCATCGGCAATACAGCTATTGCCCAAAGACATAATAGTAGTCATTCTTCGACAGTTTCCTCAAAGTCGCCTTTATAATCTTAACAGCGTCCAATTCTACTATTGCCCAAAGACATAATGGTAGTCATTCTTTGTCAGTTTCATCAAAGTCGCCTCTATAATCTTAACAGCGTCCAATTCTGCCATTGCCCAAAGTTATAATGGTAGTCATTCCTTGGCAGTTTCATTAAAGTCGCCTTTATAATCTTAACAGAGTCCAGTTCTGCCATTGACAAAAACATAATGGTAGTCATTCTTTGACAGTTTCATCAAAGTTGCCTTTATAGTCTTAACAGATTCCAATTCTTCTTGAAATGGTCCTCTTTTATAGTCTCTTTCTTGCTTAAGGGACAGGTAGAAATCGCATGGGGTTATATAAAATCAAATTGGGCTATTGTTGTTTTTACTGTGCTGGAAATTGCGAAATCTAGCAAGCACAGACTCCAAATATATTTAAATGATCGCACAATAAGATAAAACACTTCCAAAAGATCTTTTGAGAAAGGAAGTCGCGAGTAAACGTATGTCTGTGAGAATATGTACTGTTCCAGTATTGATACTTTAGTAAGAAGCTGAGCCAATAAGTAGGAGAATCTTCGATCATCTTTAAGCTCCCTATAACATAGAATCGAATCGATCTTCCCGAAGAGATTTCCTCAAATGTAGTCTTAATCATGGAGAAAATTTTAGCTACTGACTTTCCAGATAAATGTATGAAAAAGTGAAGGTGTGCGACTAAGTTTTTAATTGCACACATTTACTTCTTAATGTCACCTATGACAGCTTTTAGATATGATTCTGCTTTTTTGTTAAAGCCAAATAAATTACTCGTGACCGCTGCAATTTTGCAAAATAAAAGAAGCGTACTTGCGTACTATTTGCTTTTTAGAGCTTTATAGCTAAACATACAGGACAGTAATAAATTCAGATTCAGCCTTTGGTGAATAGTCCACGTATGTAGTTTGTTGGTATATTGTATAATAGGACTAAAATCTAGATCACAACTAATTTTGAATAATCCTCTGAGTAACATTCGACAGTAATAGATGAGAAGCGAACAAGTGTAGGCATTACCAATAGCGTGTATCATGTCAGTGACGCGAAGATATTCTGCAAAGGTAGATTGTTAACTGTGACATGTGTAAATCGTTTTTCTGCTTTAGGATATAGTAGAAATATAAATAAATATGCAACATTAAGATTTCATGTAATATCGTATGCTACTGGGAACTCTGGAGTTAATTCTACAATAATCATAACATAAATCCAAGCTCTTAGCAAAAGATCAACGTTTAAGTAAAGTGCTATTAAGTAATCGTAGCAAAGTTGATTCTCTTTTCTAATGTACGCCATATCATTATATTTAGACAGGTTTATTTCGTATACACCACTGACTTTCCTATAAAGGGAAATCTCAGTTTGCCTCATTCTGCTTTATTAGAAACGAAAAGGTCCATGGAGACAAATTTCATAAATTAAATGTATTCAGGAGATTTCGCCAGTTTTTAAAAAAACATTAAAAAAGTTTAATAAAATAACGGTTTTCCTTCCAGAAAAAATCTCGATAGCAAAACACTCTTTCGTATTCTCATAACATTCACCTTCTTCCTTCGTATTCCTATTAACGGACGGAGAAGGAAGATACAGAGGAACAAATTTCACGAAATTAATATCCCAGAGGACCGTGTTCATTACACAAAACACCACTGCCACGACGACCTCGAACGGTACTTTTGTAGGGCGCCTCACTTCCTATTTGTCTCGATGTGAAACTTACATAAAACAAGTCTGAAAATTAATTTAGAACACCCTTGAAATGTCTTTCTTTATATTACAGCCTGCCGAATGCTAGGACCCCTTCTCAACTCTGCAGAAATTATTTGCTATTGAGTTAATTTTGATATTGTACTTGGCTTCGCGTTTCATAAATATTAATTAATTATTTTTAGTGGAAATTATTAAAAATATGAAAAGAGAAAATTAAATTATGTAAAAAAAAGTTTAAATATGAATTACTAGCAAGCAAAATAAAGGTAGAGATTTCTCTATAATTATTTTACTATGGTAGTTGCGTAATCAAATTAATCAAAGGAAATAACTGCGCAATAAAGCAATCACAAAGTCGATCGTTTCGCTCAATCTAGAGCTCATCAGGTAGCTTTCATTGGGAGTTTCTACATATTTGGATGTTACTATTGAAACCGTAATATAAATTAATGAGATAGAAATGTAAGTACATTTCTCGTATCATCAGATAAATTTTTTGACACCCATCGCGTAGACCAACGACCTAAAGAAATATTGTTTTAGAAGATGGAAACATTTATGATCTACGAACTATAATGTTTCAGATTTAGATTGCTACTTCGATAAAAATTGAGTCACTATATAAAGAATAGCAAACTGATCTCGAACGAAATACTTAAATCACAACTTTCTGGAATTCCACAGGTAATAACCTTCTTCTAGATTACCAGGAATTTTAACCCTGGAGAACTCGCGCCGAAGAAAGTTCCTCGAGAACTCGCATGTGAGGGTTTTCCTCACATTTTCTTTCTATGCATACATCGCCTCACATCTTTTATTTTAAACTTTATAATAATACGTTAAAATCAGGAATGATTTCTGATCAAGTGATCACTGTCGTATGAAATAAAATGTCGACAGGAAGTGAGGATGGCATATTAAATATTGTATTTACATTGCTGTCAGATGCGATAATATTAGGAGTTACCACTAATATAACTTGAGAAGTTTGTAAATACAAGTTACGTTAAATGTAATCAATATTGCTAAAATAAGCACACGTTTTTATTAATATTTAGCTAGCACCTATATATTGGAGAAGAGATTTTATTAATAAATCACTTATTTTCATGCAAGCTGCATATTAGCTGTCTTAATGATACTTACTAAGTACGAAAACCACATCGGCAAAAAGAGATAAAAATGTATGGAGAAATTTATTTATGTCTTATGAAATATTGAAATGATTATTAAATATCTTACAAGAAAATGTAGTTCGTTTATTAAATGAAAAAGTAAATAACATTTCAAATTTTAACATAATAAAACTAGATAAGAGAAATAGTCTAGTATAGTTTATTCACTGTCCATGTCTTCATCGGTATCAGATTCTGAACGAGTATTTATAGAAAAAACAAATTCATCTTCGTCAAAGTTTGCTCGTCTTTCATACTACTTGTCCATTAATGCATCAGTATGTCGAATACTTTGCTTTTAAAAATCAGGTGGGCAGATATCTAAAGATTGTCGTCACATTTCTAAAACATGTTCTTCACCAATATGGTTATTGTAGAGCGTTTTTGCACGCGCCCGAAAAAGTTCGATTACATTGAATTCACAATGGTTTGGTGGAATTCGGAGTACTTCGTGGCTCGCTTTTGTTATCAATTCATCTATTTCATAGATCTTTTGCTTTTTATGCCACTTTGTTACTTCAAACAATTCAACAACACTTTCGTGTTCGATATTATTTTTATTCGCCCAGTCAACCCATTGTTGCTTCTTTCCAATTTTGACATTGTCGCTTTTCAAGTAGTACACTGTAGTAAGCCGTATTATCCATTAGAATTAAAGAAGGTTCATGCAGATTTAGAATCTATTGGTCATTTATCCACCTCGTAAACTTTGTACTTTTCATTTCACTATAATAATCAATTGTCACCAAAGGTATTATCAAACACGCGCTTTCAATAAATCCATTTTTAGTACCTGCCCAAAGAAATTGCAAAACGTGTACCATTATATACTTATATATATATATATATATATATATATATATATATATATATACATATATATATATATATATTGCCCTTAGCAATAATCCACGTCTTATCGAGAAAGACAACATCCATTTTATAAGGGATGGCAACAATCACTGTATACTTGCGTTAAAAGGAATATCGTATGGCAGCAATTTGGCTTTTTTCCATTAAAGCTCTGCAATCATTGTTCTTCACAAATTGAAATCCTAAATGTTTTAACAGACGATTCAAAGAAGAAATGCTGATATCCATGATATATTGCTCCTGTAATATCTTATTGATATTTTTTAAAGTGACATATTTTCCTAATAATTTAGTATACTCAAGTTTTTCCTACATGTCGTATATAATATTAGGAACTTCAATTTTCACCTGTTCACCTACATTTCGACTGTTCGACTTGCTATGTGGTTTATAAGCTCCTATTGGTAACACAATTTCAGCCTCTTTCCTGTGTTAAACATTAAACATCGTTCGAACAGAAATACCTAATGCTGCGGCTATTCTCTAAAATAATGCGTTTCGAAATTTGTTTTCTAAAGCAGGAATAAAAATATTACCACTTGTACAGAATTAACAGACAGTAAAGGTCTTCCGTTGCATTTATCAGCTTCAAAATATGGCAACAACTTATGAACATTGTCTTGGCAATTAGATTCAAGACGTGCACCTAGCATAACCATACCTAACCTATAAATAATAAATGTAAAGGCTGCCTACGTAGTGTAAACTTACAAGGATGATGAAATAAATATGATAAATTAGCTGTTAGAAAAATAATAATAAATAACAGCGGTGAAATACAAGAAATACAACAATATCGGAATCGTAGAAACGGTAGACTTCATAAGTCAAGAGTCAAAACACCATTTTATTACTTATGTATAATATTAGGTACGCCACTAAGTTCTCGCTGTTTTTCAAGAAATGGCTCCAGTAGTAAGTGCTGGTCGATTGTGACATAACCAAAACATCATGAACCAAGCTTAGACATATGGTAAACAAACTGCTTTGACACATTAGTGATTTTGTTTTTGCGTCATATACTTTTGGTTGTGTGAAAATGTCTGATTTTTTGCCAAATAATCGTCATTTGCGGGAAGTGTTGCTTTTCTTCTTTCATTCGAAGAAAACGGCGGCTGAAGCGCATTGAGAACTCCAAAAAGTTTACGGAGATGCTTCTCTAAGTGAAACAACGTGCCGTGATTGGTTCCGTCGCTTCAAAGACGGTGATTTCGATGTTGACGACGGTTCGCGTGAAGAAGACCAAAAACCTTCGAACACGCTGAATTGGGGGCATTACTCGACGAGGATCCGTGTCAAACGCAAAAAGAGCTTACTTCGGCATTAGGAGTTACCCGCCAAGCCATTTTCTAGCGATTGCATGCGTTGGGAATGATTCAAAAACAAGGAACTCGGGTTCCTTTATGATTTAAAGCCAAGAGACGTTGAGCGTCGTTTCTTCGCATGTAAACAACTGCTTCAGCGGCAAAAAAGGAAGGGTTTTCTTCATCCCCTCTTTACGGGGGATGAAAAATGGATTCATTACGGCAACCCAAACAGAACAAAATCATGGGGACTGGCCGATCATGCTTCTACGTCTTCGGTTCGGCCGAATATTCACGCTGCGAAGGTTTTGCTATGTACTTGATGGGACCAAGGGGGTGTTATTTACTATGAGCTGTTGAAACAGAACGAAACCTTCACTGGGGAACGGTATCCAACTCAGTTGATGCTATTGAGCCGAGCACTGCGCGAAAAGCGACCACAATACGAGCAGAGGCACGAAAAATTGATTCTACAGCATGGCAACGCTCGGCCTCACGTTGCCAAACTCGTTAAAACATACTTAGAAACGCTCAAATGGGAGGTCCTACCTCACCCGCCATATTCCTAGATATTGCTCCGTCCGATTGTTACTTGTTCCGTTCGATGGTACATGGTCTGGCTAATCAGTAGTTTCGCTCATATGAAGACATCTCAAAATGGCTTGATTCGTGGATAGTCTCAAAAGACGAACACTTCTACCGTGACGGTATTCGAGCTCTGCTGGAAATATGGTAAAAAGTTGTCGCTAGCGATGGGCAATATTACGAATGATTCATTTGTAAACATTTTTTCACAATAAAGTTGCATTTTCATCAAAAAAAAAACAACGAGAACTTAGTTGCGCACCTAATACAAATGCTCTACATATGTACGTACTGCTTCTATTTTTTTTCACAATTTCTTAACAAGTCGTAGCGCGTAATTCTATTAAAAATATGTATATGTTCGTGTTTTGCAGCGTTATCAATACACCGGTAAACTTTCATGATTTTAACTTTATATAATAGCAGTACTATAAGAAAATAAGACCTAAGACAATAGTAGAGAATTATCCATCATAATAGAATATATTTTTATTATTGTCTTTGTGTTCTTTGCATCGTTAAATTAAATTTTCTTCAGAAAAAACCGAAAAAGACTAAAAGACTTTTCATCTCTCCATTATAAAATTAAAAGTATACTTGACTTATTAGTAGAAGAAATATTGTGCGTATTTCTAATTACTATTATTAGATTGTAATAACAGTCGTAGAAGTACCTGAACGATTTTAAATTACGCACATAGCGATGGCAAAATAATAAATATTTAATGTTAGATTATAGTTAATTGACATCAATTGTATATATACTAAGATAAACTGCGATATAAGTTCGACATTATTGGATAAAATAACGTAATTTTCCCCGATAATAAAGGCAATTTGCTCTTGACGAGCTTGTTAACTCGAATATAGAATATAAATGGAAGACTCAGACGCAATACTCGTCTCCGTTGTAACACTCAACGCGCTGTCTGCGAGAGAGAATTTTCACTGTTTAATAACAACACTCGTCTTCAAACGAGAGTTTATTTGTTGAGCTGTTAAATAGGGAAGTGAAATACTAAAGATGTTTCCCGATAGAGGTTATCGACAATTATTTGTATTCGATTCAATTATTTCATTCAAAATAACCTGTAATGTATTTCAATTTCACACTTAAACGTATACAAACGCTTATTATGTTCACGCTTTATACTCCAGTGCAGAGTCTAACAGTGATAGAGACCGATCTCTAGATAACACAAAACTACGCTATTTATGAATGCTCCTAAACACTCGAGGTTTTCTAAGTACTGTTTGGACGTGGGAGTCATGCAAAACATATAATAGTAATAATAATCTTGAATGCCCAACACATAACAATCCAATTACAGGATATATTACTAAAATTAAGAATAATAAGTTCAGTTAATTTAATACAAAAAAAGCACACAGCCAAACAAGATGGTCTCTGTCGATTAATGCTGTATTAGAAAGGAATCCAAGAATATTTCATTGGCACTTCCGCACATATGTACCACTGGAGCCTTGTAAAAAACATTGGTTCTTTGCCAACCTTGGTACGAGGAAGTCAACTTGAGACAATAGCTCATTAAAATCGATAAAATTGTTAATTAATTTAAAAAGAAAACAACCACTAGCTTTGTCTCTGCGTTTACAAAGGGATTCGAAATTATGTCCAGCAGGTAGACCTTCATATGCCATAATTTCATATGCCGTACCTAAGACAGTATAGTGTCTATCAATCCTATAAGACAAATATTTCATTAACCTTTTCTGAACACGTTCTACGAGTAACTGCTGGTAATAACAGCAAGGGGAAGAGAACAGTGAAGAGTTTTCAAAGTGTGCAGGTTACTAAAACCCTTGCAGGACCGAATAAGGAAGCCTAGACTTCTGGAAGCCGATGTAGTTATATCACGAGAGTGGTCACAGAAGTACCCGACCCGACAAAGAAAACACAAAAATTTTGGTAAGAAATGTATTTACTATTCAACATAATCTCCTTTCAGCTCATTATACGTTTCCCAGATATGTTCAATAAGTTCGATACTCTTTTTATAATAAGAACTGTCTTGCTCCTCAGAATAGCCATTAACTTATGACATCACTTCTTCATCGTTGGAAAATCTTTTACCGCTGAGACATTTTTTCAAGTTTGGGAACAGAAAATAATCCGAGGGTGTTAAATCTGGCGAATAGGATGCATGGGGTGACAACGCAAACTCTAATTCATTAATTTTGGCCACTGCAATAACGGGTTTGTGAGCTGGTGCATTGTCTTGATGAAACAACACTTTCTTCTTAGCCAAATGCGGCCGTTTTTGCTTGATTTCTTCGCTCAACGTTGCAATAAGTTCGCATAATACTCGCCGTTGTTAGTTTTTCCCTTTTCAAGACAGTCAATTAAACTTATTCCAGGCGCACTCCAAAAAACCGATGCTATGATCTTGCCTGCAGATGAAACGGTCTACGCCTTCTTTGGGGCCAGTTCTCTCATTTTAGTCCATTGTTTTGATTGTTCTTTTGTCTCGGATGTGAAGTGATGGACCCATGTTTCATCCATGATTATGAAACGGCGCAAAAATTCTGCATTATTGCAGTGAAACTTCGCTAAACACTCAATTGAAACATCTTTACGACACTGTTTTTGCTCGAGTGTGAGCAAACGTGGCACCCATTCTGCACACAGGTTTCTCATGTCCAAATTTTCAGATAATATGCGATGTACTGCACTTTTTGAAATGCCTACTATGTCTGATAGCTCGCGTACTTTCAGTCGACGATTGTCCAGTACCGCTTCGTGGATTTTCGTCACCATTTCTGGAGTCGTTACCTCATTTGGTCGACAACTGCGATGCTCGTCTTGGCAGCTCGTACGGCCTCGTTTAAACTCTGCTACCCAATATGTCACTATTTTAAGCGAAGGAGCAGACTCACCCAGAGTAGAATCCAATTCAGCTTTTATATCGGTTGAGTTGAGGCCTTTCAAATAAAAGTATTGTACCAGGTAACGATGACCAATTTTCTCCATTTTTACAAATTCACTGAAAACGTTCACTATTGGTGGCTGCCAACCAAATACTAAACAATGTGGTGTCTTCAAACTTGAAACAAGTGCTTTATAGATTGTGTACTTTCTAATACAGTGATATTTTTCAAACAACTACCGCCATTTCTAGGTCAGACTTGGTACTTATGGGACCACCCTCATATATGCTTAGAATAGCTAAGCTGCGAGACAAACAAAACTCCAAGATCTTTGAAGTTTCTTACTTTCGGTATAGTAGATTTATGAAGATTATACTCATATTGAGAACTCCAAACTTGAAACTTAGTGTCACTTCTGCTAAAAGGGAAAACAGCACATTTGTTGATGTTTAGCTGAATCTGATTATGGGTACACCATTCGTCAATAATGCATAGATTTCTTCCAAACTTAGTATTATTCTCAGGTGAATTAATACTGCTAAAGATTTTTAGATCGTGGGCATAAGCTAATAGTCTGCAGTCAAAACGTTCCAAGAGGACGTTAACATAGATATTGAATAGAAGGGGTTCTAAATGTGAACCAGGTGGGACTCCAGAGGAAATATCGAAGAGATTAGATGAGAACCCATTATAATGGACATAACCGAAACGATTTTGCATATAGGAAAAAAATAAATCAGCAATATTGGTAACAAAGCCAAAAAGTGTTGACTTGGAAATCAAAATGCCGTGATTAATAGTGTCGAAAGTTTTGCTGATGTCCGTGTATATGACATCAACTTGTAAACGTTCATCAAGTTCTTCCCCGATAAATTGAGTAATCTTGACCAGATTAGTAACATTAGATCAGTCGGGAATAAATCCATGTCGCCTAATAGACAAGAAAGGCTTAACACAACTAAATAATTTGTCATAGAGAACAAGTTGAAATGTTTTTGGAAAATTCGACAAGATACTGACCGGCTGTTGAAACCGAATGAAAAACTAAATTCGGAGAACTGTCATCAATGGGATAATTCAAGAGCAGCACTCCAAGGAAAGAGACCGGCGGTGTTCAATAGAAAGGACATCATACTGCTTCTTGATAATGCCAGACTACATATAGCTTTGGGGACTCGTCAGAAACTCGTAGAGCTAGGCTGCAAAATTCTATCGCAACCTCCATACTCCTCAGACCTAACATCTTCCGATTATCACTTATTGAAGTCCTTGCAGGACGAAAATTTAAAAAATTATTAAGATATTAGACAAGCACCGGTTCAATTTTTCGCCTCTTGTGATAATGCATTTTTTAAAAATGAAATATACAAATTGCCATCACGCTCATAAGAAGTCATAAATGATGGAAATTATATTATTTAGTAAAGTTTATTCAAGGTATGAAAAATTTATTATTCTAAAAACGAACAGGCCTTTCCAGTAGACCTAATATGTAATTTGTAGCATTTATAGCACAGTCTTTATTTCTCAAATGTAATTTATCCATGTTGTAACATTATAATGATTTGTGCTTGTAAAAGCCTGCATCTGTTTTTCAATACTATTGGATGATGATAGGGCCTTAACCGTATAAGATGTGACGACAAATAAAATCTAATTTTCATTTTCTTTCTGTATATTGTAGCCAGTAAACTTAAAACTTATCGATTGTTATCTTTACTTTAAATCTTCCATCGCTGATACCATAGATCATTAATTCTAATCAGATAGATGGACCGCTAACTTTAAAGCGTTAAAATTTACCGAGGCGACCTCTACGAGATCATTAACCTATGTCACGCTTGTTGTACGGTTCCGATGCAACCCCACCGACACATTATCAGATATTTTAAATTAGCAAACTCCCAAAGAGAAGATTTCGGAGAACGATATCTCTATTGAAGGGTTAGTGGAGTTCGGATATGGAGGAGCGTGTATGCAAAATCTGCATAATGCCGGATAATTTGGTATTCGTTCTTACATAATACATAACATAATAAGAACAACAACGCCTACATGGAACGTTACACAAAGAAGGGATCCGCATGTTGTTTTCTACGGTTCACGTTAAATCTAGATAACCCGGCTAAATATAAATAGGTTTAATTAAGAAACTTGTAATTAGGTCGCTTGTTGTCGGTGAACGAGTAAATGGGGTCTCACCGTTACAATCCGTACTGTACGATTCCAGTAGGATACGCTTTTGTCTTTCTGCTGTTTTGTTGCTTTCATTATTTCGTATTACTTCTTTTGACAAGAGTAATTCACTACATTATAAAAAAATATTCCATCATATTTAATAATTAAATTAGGTTAATTCAATTCAGAGAGAAGTTTTGAAGTTTCTCTTGTAGGCGATGTGTTTTAAATAAAGTCCATCTTCCATATTTTTGGGTGAAAATATTGCCAGCTTCTGATCGCAGAAAGAAAAGTATAAATGGTTTAAGTTTCACTAGTTTTTAAAATTACTCAAATTCACATTGGAACTGGGGTATATTACTAACAACACATAAAATACTTATAATTAGCAAGATTATATGTTGGTATCGAGAAGTCATTTTTCTTTTTTATGTGAGTATAGAACTGAAAACTAAAAAAAAGGTCTTTTCGAGTTGTTATGATTTCGGAAGCTATAATGCATGGAAAATGTTTCATGACTTCGTCCCTAAATCCTCATTATCGTTAGAGAGAAAGCAGTGTTGATTATTCTTCCTTAACACTGAAGGGTACCGGGAAAATTACCAACCACCTCCGAGACACGAGAAACGATTGAACGTATTTCAAATAGTCTACTTTTTTAGATCATTAGTTCGGAGCCTTGTGTTTTGCTTTTGCTTTCGTGTGAAGTATAATAAATGATTTTAATCATTATAATGTCTAAAGCCGTCCTTCAAGAACTAACATCACATGTTACTTTACTTAAATTGTATAAATTACTTTGCAGTATAGAGCCATACTCATTAGGGGAATAATACAACTGTTTAATGCTACAGTAGATCTGGATCTTTTTTTTTGACTTATTTTCATATACAGACTTTAGAATTTAAAAGATTGTGTTGGTAGTCCACTGAAAATTAAATAAACGACTATGACTTCTTGAATTTAGACGTAGAAAATGCATGTAGGAACATTTTCGAAAAGAACGATAGATTGAAGAAATTACTCGTTTGACAAGCGTTAAAGTCGCGTTTCAATATTGGACGCCAATACATCAACAATTTGACCAAGACCTAACTAATAGATTTCTATAATGGACACGTTTATTTAATAAAATTTAATTATATGACAATACTTGTCCTAGAATCCGGTGCTCCGCCTGTGGCACTACACCGGATGTAACCTAACCTTAACTTTGGTTTAATGCAAAACTAACTGTCTAACCTAGGCTAATCTTATTTACAACTCTAAATGGGGCCTGGCCCACGTACTACTTAGATATTATATTATTTAAAATTCCTGCGGAAGTAGTCCGCCACTTATATGCTTCATTCACTTAATGTCCAATACTCTTTCACACTCTATAATGGACAGGATTTCACATCAATAGATTGATTGAAAGGCTTCAAATGTTGTAGACTATAATGATAATTCATCAAAACAAGTAGTAAATGTCTAACTAATGCTTTCCGAATGATCGAACTCGTAAATGTAAAAAAATCGACCGTTTGCAATATAGAATGTACAATATATAACAGTGTATGTACAGCAAAAACAACTTTCCTATGGTCAGGAGCGCATACTCCGAAATGTACGCAAGAAAATAGTGGTAATACTCAGTTGCATATTATTTGAAGAGGAAAGAAGTCAGAATTTTTCGTAAATACATTTGCCCCAATTAAGTTTTATTTAAATCGTAATTTCGTTTTGTTAGTTCAATTATTTTTATTCTTTTTTTCATATCTACGATTGTCTTTTTTATAAATTTATTTTCATATTTTTTCTTTTCAACAAAAACAATATTATCTTGGGACAGCATCAGAGATATTGGATGTTCAAATTAAGTTTGAAAGGTACCATTGGTGTTGAAACAGTACGTCACACAATTAATAGCCTTAAAAGGCTACTTATATCAGCTTAAACACAGAACAGATAGGAAATCATCAAACGAAGAGTTCGATCTCTTAATATATGTTACTTAAAAAAAACAACCATAGTAGTCTCCTTATAAAGTTGCAGAAAAATTTAGTGTCTCTGTTATCATAGTTCGTGTTACCTTAGGGAAACACAAATATCGTTATTACAAATTGAGAAAGTCGAAGGCAATTTTGTGGAGTATTAATATCGAAGCATGGAATTTGCGGAAAAGTAATGGAAGAATATCGTAACGATAACGGTTTTAGAATTAAAATGGATTCAAGTCAAAACTGTGTATATAGCGACATTGGAAATATCTCGAGGATCAAACTTAGGACTCCTACTTTCCATAATATTTTTTCTTATTTGCGTGGCAAATACTTAAATGATGTCGTATACATAAATTCGGTTCGCTGACAAATAATGAGTCTTCCAAGGGGTTTCATTTTGATATGTAAAAAAACGAATATTTTGTTTTTATGTTTATTTAATTGTAAAGCCATGCCATTAATAATGGAAAACAATATCAGCCAAATGGCCGCCACGGCTACGCTTGCAAGACCATATTCTTTTCATGAAATTTGCCATCACCACTTTGCACATTTGCGGTTGTATGTCCTCGATAACTTCACGAATTCCATCTTCGAGGTCTTGAATCGATTGTGGGCTATTGGTATAGACCTTATCTTTCACGTAGCCCCAAAGGAAAAAATCTAAAGGTGTTAAATCACAAGATTTCGGTGGCCAATTGTGATCGCCTCTTCGAGAAATCACACAGTCGGAAAACCTTTTACGCAAAAGAGCGATAGTATTGTTACATGTATGGCACGTAGCTCCGTTTTGTTGAAAATAAACGTCGTCCACATCAATATCTTCCAGTTCCAGCCATACAAAATCATTAATCATCGTTCGATACCGCAATCCATTCACCGTAAAAGTTACTCCAGCCTCATTTTCGAAAAGTCTTATTGAAACACCTTCTATTACTAATTGCAGACCAATATTAGTTTCAAACAACTTTACAAGGTGCTGTATATATCAAAACCTGCATGGACAAAAGTCTAAATTGAACTCGATTTACTTCACGAAGAATATATCAAACGTATTTTGAGCACATACAGTTAATACAGATATTTCGAAAGCCTTAAATAGGAATGATAATGCCATATTGAATAAGACACTGGATCTTCGATTTCAATAGTCCCTGGAAATTCTTCTTCTTCTCTTATCTTCTGAAATAGAACCCAACGTTTCCATTACAATGGATTTCAATCAGAAACGCATAGATAGCAACATCTGCAGTACATCTAGGGTCGAATCTAGGACTCCTGCTATCCACAATGTTTAGCAGTGGTTATTACAGTTACAATAACTATTATAAATGACCACTTTTTAACCCATTTCCATTCTTTTTCTTATAACTTACAAAAAAGGATACCGAATTGGCTATCTCAATCTTTAGATGTTTTATTTTCAATTTTCAAATCAAGGCATATGACTTTCTACTCGTAAAATGCGGTTCAAATTTAGCACAGAATACAAATTAATAACAGAGATTATAAACCTTAAAATTGCTTATTATCCGCTTTCATAGTTCAAGTAATTACCCAAAATGCAAACTAATATGTAAAATACCATTACCCTAATTGAAAACGAACTTTTTCACTAAAACAAAATCACCAAAACCATAACAATTTCCTAGTATACTCTCGCGCGCGAAACAATATAACGCGTCGAACGGCATAAAACAACGTAAAAGTACTTCATTAAAAGTAGACTGCACTCGGATGGGCTCAGATTTCATAAATTCATTACCAACTTTGAGTAGCAAAAGTTCAAAACGAACAAACCCCCACTAATAAAATATATTGCGGGCGGTATTGCTACTTGTTCTTTTATTATTATGGCCCGTTACTGAAACTTATATACTTTTTCGAGAAGAAGAATAGTTCTCGGTCACGTTTAATACAAAAATACATAAAATTTTGTTGAAGTACCGGCTGAATGTGTTTCTGTAATAATATTAGATTAAATACGGTGGTGAAGATGACACTTGAGAAGAAATTTCGAAACTTTATAAAGGTTGGAGTGACCTTATTGAATCCGATATTGAAGTTTATTATTTACTGAAAATGATTTTCATAAAAATTTTTTATCTTTTTATGATAGAAGTGATCTTTGTATGGCAGTCATTTGTTGTATTGGGTTGGCAACTAAGTACTTTCGGTTTTGTAGTATAAAATAAAACACTTTTTTTAAAACAAGGAATAGTTTTTAATCAATTATATATTTTCCATTTTGCTCAATGACCTTTTGCCATCTTCCTTTCAGCTGCATGATTCCGCGCTCATAAAATTTCTGGTCCTTATCAGCAAAAAACTGAACCAGGTGCGAGTGAAGGTCATCGTCATTTGTGAAAGTTTTACCATTCAAAGAATTCTGCAAACTTCGAAATAAATGGTAATCAGATGGTGCTAGATCAGGGCTGTATGGGGGATGTGGCATCACTTCCCAGCCAAGCTCCAATAGTTTCCCACGAGTTGCCAAAGCTGTGTGAAGCCTTGCATTATCTTGGTGGAAAACTACACCTTTCCGATTTGACAATTCAAGATCAGATTTCGGTGGTTTGGCCTGCGTGAGGATTTTTGAAGATTCGAAACGGATGGGATCGGCGATAGCCGGAGGAATTTTGACAAGAGCCGATTCTATGCCAGTGATGATGTCTTCCGTAAGCATGTATTTGGGAGTAGGAGCAAAATTGGGCCTTTTGGAAAGAACAGAAATCTCATCAGTGGATAAGGGGTGAATCTGAAGGTTCCCTTCCTTTCCTCGACGTCTTGGTAACTCGTCATCTGGATGGTTCACTAGGACATTTAGTGTACCGCAAACCCACACACACTGATCGGTATCTCAATGCCCTCTCCCATCATCATCCCGCCCAGAAACAGGGCGTTATCAATTCCTTAGTCCAAAGAGCTGTCGACATATCTGACCAGCATTCTATATCCCAGGAATTAAGTCATGTTACCAAAGCTCTTATAAATAATAATTTCTCCAATCATAATATTCAGCGAACCATAGATCGACATCTTAATCCCAAAATCCCACAACTTAATACATAGCTTACATCATCTGTCCATCTCTCTAAAGCCCACCCACCCTATATAAAAGGTGTCACTGACCGCATCAGTAGGGTTCTTCTCAAAAACAACATCAAAACCATCTTCAAACCCCATTCCAAACTATGTGACCCTTTTTCCGTTAAAGACCATGTTTCTTTAGAATTACCTGGTGTGTACAGGATTCCTTGTTCATGCGGCAGGGTATATATTGGTGAAACAAAGCGGTTTGTCGGCGTTCGTGTTTCTGAACATGAGCGTTGTACTAGGTTGCTGCGCATAGCCGGTTCTGCACTTGCCGAGCATAGGCTGGAAACCGGGCACCATATTCAGTTTAAGATCCTATCCCGCACTAACCATTTATATAGTCGCAAAAGCCGTGAAACTATAGAGATCTTTAAGCACCCCAATGACCTTAACC
The DNA here is from genome assembly GCA_031893035.1 of Dermolepida albohirtum. Lineage (NCBI taxonomy): Eukaryota > Metazoa > Arthropoda > Insecta > Coleoptera > Scarabaeidae > Dermolepida > Dermolepida albohirtum. Next base: position 168,815 of record JAVIWB010001880.1, on the reverse strand, counting down.
GCGATGATGGCTACCTCTTACATAACGCTTGGCAATCCTGCATCTCCAAACTACCGTACCGCTCCATTGAAACATGACCCATTATCCACATATAAACCCGTCCCCCATCGACTTACACCAGTTCCAGTGCAGTAGTTGAGCCCTGAAGATGTCCCATACAAATGGGTACGAAACGTCGGCAGATATACTAGTGACGCGGTTCCAGGCCGGAAACCCAGAAGCAGATAGCTTAGATGCATATAATTTAAATTCACATTAACTCTAGTAGTCATACCAAGTTAGTACTAAAAGTATAGAAAATTGAAAAGGCATATTCTAATTATTCATTAAATTCAGTTTAAGATCCTATCCCGCACTAACCATTTCTATGGTCGCAAAATCCGTGAAACTATAGAGATCTTTAAGCACCCCAATAACCTTAACCGTGATGATGGCTACCCCTTACATAACGCTTGGCAATCTTGCATCTCCAAACTACCGCACCGCTCCATTGAAACATGACCCATTATCCACATATAAACCCGTCCCCCATCGACTTACACCAGTTCCAGTGCAGTAGTTGAGCCCTGAAGATGTCCCATACAAATGGGTACGAAACGTCGGCAGATATACTAGTGACGCGGTTCCAGCCCGGAAACCCAGAAGCAGATAGCTTAGATGCATATAATTTAAATTCGCATTAACTCTAGTAGTCATACCAAGTTAGTACTAAAAATATAGAAAATAGAAAAGGTATATTCTAATTATTCATTAAATTTACCACGAACTGTTCCTTAATTCTATTCTGAGAATAAATACGATTTTATTTTTCGATTTTTATTCATCTAAATTTAGGCATTTCTTCTGCAAACGACGATATATCAAAGTTTCAGATAAAAAAGTTGTTTTAATTTAATTTAACCTTCTTTAAAGTTAAGCAAAAAATAAGCAGTTTTCCTTCTAAAGCCCATAATTATTACATCAATCTCTTTCAATCCATCACTTGTTCTTGGTGATAAATATGAGTGTTTTTCATAAAAAAAACCTATTTCACAATACATATTCGCCTGTCATGACGAAGCACATTGAAGTCGTTCCACCTTAGCTTCATGCATAAAAGACTAAGTTGATACAATAATCGACACGATATATGTATGACAGTATATGCTACGCTTCTACAAAGAAAAGTAATCGATAAGCAATAAAATCTTGTAAAACGATACATGATGTGATATAGAAGGGATTTAAAAAAAAATGAAGAACGTACACTTACCAACTATGAATCAGAGCAAAGTCCATTAGGCTTTATAAATAGATTCTCTTGGCACGTCTGTTTCGATGTTGCGCCATATACGTCTGACGAGAAATGATTTTGTAAATAAAACTGAATGTTCTGTGATATACGAATCGGGCGAGATAGTGCCAATTCCAATTTGATGTAGTATTTGTTTTTGTGATGAAATAACACGCTCGAGTATATGGAAGTATGTGTCTATATAAATAATGCCAGACGAAAATAATGGAAAATATAGAACAAAGGCGACATTCTAAAATTTCAAACGCACTTAGCTTTTGCCAGGAAAAGAAAGAAATACGGAAAGATATGTGCGGCAGAGGAATATCATAACGAAGTTTAAGTTCAATAAGATTACTACAAAAAAGGAACAATGCGAGTACTAATAATTTTTATAAACCAACAGAAGTCCATATGTATATATCAGGTGTACCCGGTGTCATTACCGATTCTTCTAACAGATGTCGTTAGGCTTAATTATGCAATATTATGATTAGACACATATGCCCTTTTATTCTACTGACATCAATCTTCAAAGCCATACACGAGAAAAAGAAAAGATGAATTTTGAATTTTCTTGAAAAGTATTTATTTTGTCCCCTTCAAAGTAATCCCCCTCAGATATAATGCACTTAATAATGCACTTATACCAGCGCTTCTTCTAATCCTAGAAGCACTTCTGAAATGCGTTTTTGGGTATGGCCATTAGCTCGTTCTTCGATTCTGACTTTATCTCATCAATTATGGCAAAACGCTTTCCTTTGATTAGTCCCATCAGCTTTGGGAATAGGAAAAAGTCGCAGGGGGCGAAATCTGGTGAAAAAGGTGGTTGAGGCATGATTAAGGTGCTGTTTTTGGCCAAAAAATCACGAACAAGCATTAATGTGTGAGCTGGTGCATTATCGTGATGCAGAATCCATGATTTTTTTCCACAATTCCGATTGTTTGAGTCGTATTACTTCACGAAAACGTTGCCTAACTTCCTTGTAGTATGCCTTATTAACTGTAAGACCTACTGGCAAGAACTCATGATGCGCCACGCCATTGTAATCGAAGAAAATAGTGAGCAAAACCTTCACATTTGATTGAACTTGGCGTGCATTTTCTCGGCCTTCTGTAAAGCGCTTGTACCACTTATAAACACTTTTTTGATACAAAGTGGACACGCCGAATGCCACAGTCAACATTTCATGTGCCTTGGAGCACTTTATTACATTTTTAACGCAAAATTTAATACACATTCTTTGATCCATTTTTTTCACAAGTCCAAAATCGAAGAACACACACAAACGTGACTAAGCTTTTCAGTTGTCTACAACAAACTACTAAGCCAAATTGGCGGATAATGCCAACATATGACTGACATATGTGTACCAACATAACAACAAAAATTTCGATAATCGAATGTACACAACGCGCGAAAATTCAAAATTCAACTTTCCTTTTGAACAAACCACGTAATATTTTGCGAAACTAACAGTCAAAGATTTACACCTCTTTAAAAATGCCAAGTTTCGTGTCTGAAAAAGTACATTTGCGGCACACATTACTTTTCTTACTTAGTCAAAAGTTTTGAACATCCTTTAGCTTTTCATAAGCTTCGTTAATGTTTTTAGTTTCTAAAATAAAATCAACATCATCCTCACTATCGCTATCGCGTACATTGGTACTGTTTTGCAATTCACGCACACACTCTTGTACGCTAATATCGGGATTCTCGGTATGTAAATTATCATCAATTTGTGCATACGATAATATGTCAGGATAGGGTTTATAGAGTTCCGACAGTGTCACATCGTCTTCAGCACTGAAGTCTATATCGTCGCAAATATCTTCGGCATTCCACTCACCAAATCCAGCTTTAAGAAAACATTTGTTGATAGTTTCAGCGCTTACAGTTTTCCAAGCAATAATGGTCCATATTAGATCACTAAGAATGTTAATGAATTTCTCTATACGTTCATTAGATTTACAATGATCCATAGACGATAAAAGTCTCTTAAGTAAGAGTTTCTGTAGTTGGTTTTAAAATAATTGATAATCCCTTGATCAAGTGGTTGACATTGAGAAGTATTGTTTGGCGCCAAAAATATTAGTTTAACATTTTATAGCTCAAGTTTTGGGTGTGACGTAGTGTTGTCTAAAAATAAAAGAACTTTTCTTTTCCGCTGTTGCATTTTTCTACCAAATTTGGTTAACCAAATTGTCATAATTTCGCTCGTCATCCACGTTTTTTTTCTTAAAATATCACTCCACTGGCAACTTCTCAATGTTTGTTCCTCTAAAGCATATGCGGGCAACAACCAGCCCGCGGGCCGGGTCCGGCCCGCTGTAAGATTTGATCCGGCCCGCGAGACGTTGTCGTATTATTTCATGTCTGATACCTATCGCTAAAAATTATGAACACTACTTTAAAATGCACTACTTTTAAACGCGGCCCATGAACGTATTTGCACATTAAAGTTTGGCCCACAACATGTCAAAGGTTGCATATACCTGTTCTATAGCATCCTGGATTCTTACTTTTCCCAATTACTAAAGGTCTTGCCTTTTTTCCAACCATATTCGCACCCAAGAAAATAGTTAATCTTTCCTTAGCAACTTTGCTCCCCGAACATTTTTCACCTTTTAATGCAAAGGTTTTGTTTGGCAAAGCCAGAAAAAAAGTCCAGTTACATCTGCTTTAAGAATGTCTTTCGGTGAGTATTCTTTTGTGATAGTTATCAACTGCTTCTTCCAGACAGATATTTCATCCACATTTACTGCGGCAGCTTCCCCACAGATTGTTCGAAGCGACATGTTGTGTCGCTGAGAAAACTTATCAAACCACCCATTTGAAGCTTTGAATTCATAATTTAGCTTTTGTGCAAATGCGAGAGCTTTTCCCCTTAATATTTTACCGGGCAATAAAATACTCTTACCGCGCACTTTGCAAAACCAGTCATACATTATTTGGTCCAATGCAGCTCCTTGTGTTTTAACAAATTTCCTCTTTTGCTGTGAATTTCAATTTTCAGCAAATCGTCTATTAACATCCATTTTGTTTTTCAAAATATCGCCCACTTGACTTTCACCAACACAAAATCTTTCCGCAAGCAGTCTCACACTAAGTTTATTCTTCACTGCGCACTAAGTAACATCAAGTTTTTCTTCTAAACTGAGACATTTTCTCATTTTCGTAGCCATATTACTTGTACGAACACTAAAACACTAGTTATCTAACTAGTTAGAGCACTGCACATCAACTGAATTCTATAAAAGCCATAGCCGTTTTATATAAGACCATCATTTGTACCTATAACCTGCCTTAATTATATGTTGTTCATATCCATTGTTAAGAATGTTACAGCGGTCATAATTATTATACATTTATATGTATATAATTATATGCAATAAACCGAAAGATCATCATTACAGCACTTATTATATTAAAATGTGTAATTATGTTTAGAAATTATAGGAATTGCAATAAATTTATTATGTGCTTGGCTCAATCCCCTTATAGGCAATCATTACACCACTTATTACATATATGTATTAAAATAATTATGCTTAAAATTATAAGAATTGCAATAAAGTACTGTCCATTGTAAAGAAATACATTTTCATTTAAATTTGCTGTAGTGGATTTGAAGTTGAATTTGATTCTCAGCGGTGTAGATCGCGTATGGAGTTTGTTTTCGTACAGGTGTTTTTCGCCGTGTTTTACCAGGCGTGACACTTTGCAATTGTCTGCTGATGATGACAACTTAGTTGTCGAAATGCGTATACAGAATTACAAATGTTAATGTGGAAAGCGGTTATATATCAACCTTAGTGATTAAAAAAAAATACTGTGTTGGATGTATATTACTGTACGTGCCGATTGTTAAGAATGTCTTTGGTGAGAGATACTGTTATATAGCAAATAGTATACTGACGGTCGAAGTATCAGAAACTGTCCATTAATTAGATATGTCCATTGTGTTAAGGGAGAATATACTGTAAATACAGTTGCGATTTGAAATTGGGAGATTCCTGGTTCAATTGTAGTTCATTTAAATTTAACATTGAAATAAGATAATGCAAGCATTCTTTAATGAATGACTGAACCATTGTTTTCTTGTAAATATTCGATGGCAATGTTTGAAATTAAATGTATTTAATTTGTCAACAAGAAAACCTTCAAATTTCAATAACCTCGCAGATTGGACATATGTACCAAAAAATATCGAAACTGCTTTTTACTAATTAATTTACTATCATGGATTTGTCGTTCGATGGATAAATAGATGGTCGTTGCATCAGAAACAGTCCATAGATTAGAGATGTGCATTGGGAGATGTCCGTTAAGGAAGAATATACTTTACAATTAGCGCATACATTTTACGTTCTATTTTTGAAGGAGGCACTGAGCATTTTTTTCCCTTGATCATTTCATTTGTTTGAGCTGTATGCATATCAGTTATCAATAATTTTTTTCCTACATTCCACAATGCTACGTTGTATGTTAGGGCTAGTACGAACAATCAAACACTAGATATCTATCTTGTTAGAGCACTAAATATCAACTGAATGCTATAAAAGCTATAGCCGTTTTATATAAGATCATCATTACAATTGCACTTATTACCTGCCTTAATTATATGTAATTTTATTATACAAGTTTCTCAATAATTTTGGCGATATTAGATTTTAACGACGCGGATCTATAACTATTTGTCATTATTGAAGTTTGAAGATTTAATGAAGTTGTAATGAGCGCATGAGCGAGGAACAGTTAATTAAACCATCCATATTTTGAACTTGAATTTATAAATACTTTAAAGATAATAAAATATTATACGACGTGATGATTCACGTACATGTTAACACAACAAACACATGAATCTTGTACAAGATGAGCGTGTAAATATGTATATTCGCAGATATAGAGTTGCTGTACTGCAAATAACGACTTATCGCTACATAAAATTTCGAAAAACTAATAAAACAATACAGAAAGAGTTCGCGGCTATGATATTCTTGACAATACGGAGGGATAGAAGTGGCTGCATTTCGATGAGACGCGGGACAAGTTTTATCGAGCGTACTGCATTAAACATGGGGTATTTGTACAATAGACACCCTCGGCTCAAGACCTGAGTGTTTTATGGCCTGTCAAACAAGGGGAAAGTGACGAGTTGAAGTCGTCGTTTCAAACAGTGTGTACATATATAACAAATTTACACACTCAGACACTTGTCGACAGAGTACATTCGCAGAAAGTCACTTAATAATTATTCAAAAGCATCAGAAGTGTCTAACGTGCTCGTCATAAAGTGAAGAATACACACGGAAAATTCGGAACAAATACTAAACATGTAGACTGAAATTTTCAATTTAATGAATTATTAAAATCTATTATATTAAGCGGCTAGGAAAGTTTTCATGAATACAGTTTAAATTGTAAATTATTCTAAATAAAAGGTCATGTAAATGTAACGGCGTTGTTTTACAAGATGGACTTGCTAAAATGATGTTTCTGAATCAATGCAAATTAAATGTCAGAGTTGTAACGTTGAAATAGCTCTGTTATATATTCGTTAACTTTGCCTCGGTTATTACATAACTCCGTCCGGTTTTATACCAATTATTCAACGAAATACATATTTTAAAAGAGAAGAACTTTTTAACAAATGTATTGTTCATTATTTTCTATCACTTTGGTCCAACGTTCAGGCAATTTCATAATGCGATCCCTGAAAGATTTAATTTTTACCCTTGAAAAATCTGACAAGGAAAATTTCGATATCTCCCTGGGATTCGAAATTCTCTTTTACGGTGGTTACAAATGTGTAGGGTTTTTAAAGATAATAATTCTTAGTGGTGCCATCTACCACAAGTGTGAAGGTTGTAATTACAGATTTGCCTCCATTGGGTCCACTATTCTATTTCTTAGGCCAGTTTTGGATATTTTATGAGTTGGTGTGGAGATTAGAATATACACAGTCTGTCGCAGAGAAAATTGAACTTTTTTAAAATAGTAATTCTTAGTGGCGCCATCTATTTAAAAAAATATGCGTCGGTAAGGTAGATCTTTCACCAATGTTATGTCAAAATATGACAGTTGCATCATTAGAAGCAGGGAATTTGGGCATAAAGCGACAGCGTCTATTTGGTATTGGTCCAAAAATGAATTTTGAAACAAATATCAAGTTCTGTTTTAAACTCGGTAAATCGTTTACTGAAACGATTTATTTCATGAAACAAGTATACGCCGATGCGTGTTTACACGCAAAAGTGTGTATGAGTGGTATAAACAATTTAAAGACGGTCGTACGGACATAAATGTCGACGAACATACCGGTTCAAAAAAAAATCTGTAGTTACGGAACGTAACATCGAACTTGTGCGTGAGTTTATCAAAAATGAACCTAAACCTTGACTGCGATACGTGGGAATTGAATTAAATATTTCTTTGCTTTATACAATTCATCGCATTTTGATAGAGCATTTTGGACTGACGAAGATTTGTTCAGGGTTTAGACCAATATTAGTCAAAATATCATGATTTTTGCATTATTAGAAGCACAGAAATTGCGCATAAAGTAACAGCGGGCATTGTTCGAAAAATAAATTTTGAACTATGAGCAAATATTAAGTTCTCTTTCAAACTCGGTTAGTCGTTTACTGAAACGTTGAATTTGATGAAACAAGTGTATGGTGATGCGTACGAGCGTGTATGAGTATTATAAACTTTTTAATGACGGTCGTGCGGACATAAATGATGACGAATATGCTGGTGCAAGAAAATCTGTGGTTACGAAAGTAACATCGAACTTGTGCTTGAATTTATTAGAAATGAACCGAAATCCTCATTACGATACGTGGTAATAGAATTAAATATTTCCAAAGATTCAATTCGTCGCATTTTGACACAGCATTTGGGACTGAGAAAGACTTGTGTTAGGTTTGTACCACACCAACTAACTGAATTCAACATTGTACAGACTTGATTAAAGACTCAAGAAAGGACGAAAACTGCAGGCTTCTATTGTAATTGACTCTTTTGTACATTTAACACCGTCTCGTTTCTGTCCACAATAGTTCACAATCAATACGATCGAGTTTCACTTATTGAATTACAGATCCCATAGACACTGCAATTCAGTTTAATGGGATTTAATTGATAAAACCTTATAATCGTTGTCTTAGTATTGATTGAACTTATTCCTGGTGACTTTATAATTATCTGCCACTATATTAGCACCCCCCTTTTATATTCCTATACAAAGGGTACAAGGACAGTTTTGCAATAGAGCTTTGCTTATTTAATTTTGTCAAAGTAATTTCCTCTACACTCAATACACCTCTCCATACTCCGAAATCTTTCTTTAAACCAGTTCTGCCAAGTTTTACTAGGTAGTAAAGCACAGTCGTTGTCCCAAGCCAGCAGAAGGTCGTCATCACTGGAAAGCCGCCTCCCTTCTAGCTCCATTTTCACATGTGGGAACAGTGCAATGTCGCAGGGAACAAGATCTGGACTGTAGGTAAGGTGCTCGAGAAGTTTCAATCCTGTCGTGGTTTGGCTGCACGTTATTCCACAATTCCACTCGATTTGTAAAATACAGCTATCATTTTCTTCTTTATAGATCAGGATTTTCTGACAACTACGGTTGTGTCCTCATTATCAAAGACCCAAACTTTCTTTTGAGCTTTGGCTGGCACATCGTAATAATATAGTCAAGTCTCTTCACCTGTCACGATGTTAATCACATACCGAGATTGTTCCTTATTAAACTTTTTTAGCATCTTCCGACACCAAGTCACACGTCGTGTCATCTGCTCTTCGGTCAGTCGATGCGGCACCCAGAGAGAACAAAGTTTCTTCACGTGCTAATGATCATGCACAATCGAACGACTTGCTGGTGCATTTAGGACTGAAGTACCCTCTATCTGTTGGTAGGTCACTCGCCTGTCCTCGCCAAGCATTTTCCTCACAGTAGTAACGTTTTCTTCCGTAACTGACATTCGTGGCCTTCCGGGCCTTTCAGCATCCTTCACAGTTAAATTTCCCCTTTGGAATTCTCTATACCACCTGAATATCGTTGTGAGATGTGGACAAACATCACCTAGTACAAGAGTCATTTATTCAAACCACTGGTCTATGTTTAAACCACGCACGAAATTATAACGCAAAACTGCCCTTATCTCATGCCATCGCAAGCACTTTACAGTCTCACTGCTAATGAATAACTGAGCCCACCGACATGGCGCGGCGGCTACTATGCACGTATGATTCATTCTTGCGTTATATTGCAAAACTTTCCTAGTACCCTTTGTATAGGCTATATCAATGCTAGAATAGAATAAGTTAATAAACTTTAATCGTACTAAAATTTTGATAAATAAGCACAGGTCAGTCCACAAACTTAGCAATTTTAAATAATCATTTTAAGGATATTTAAAAATTAAAGATGGAAGCAATATTACATTACCTAATTAGTAAAGTATAACATATTGTAATTTTTAAATCTTTATCACATGGTATAATTTTTTAAAATATTGGGTCTGGGAAAAAGTTCGTGGCGTTTTTTCAGTAAAATTCAACTGGTCCCCGCATGGCGCGTGGACGAATTCATTTAAACCGAATATGCTCCATTATTATCGACAATGTTTCGCCATTTTTTTGGTAGATCCATGATCCCATCGGTGAAAAACTTCTGTGGTTTCTGGTCGAAAAACTGAATCAAGTAGTTTTCACAGGCTTCTTTTGAAACCAACTTAATTCCATTGAGAGAGTTCTGCAGAGATCGAAACAGATGATAGTCAGAGGGTGCTATATCCGGACTGTAAGGTGGGTGTATCAAAACTTCCCAACCAAACTCTCTCAATTTTTGACGGGTCATCAAAGAAGTGTGTGGTCGGGCGTTGTCATGATGGAAGACAACACCTTTCCTATTAATCAATTCGGGCCGTTTTCTTTCAATCGCCTGGCGTAATCTCTCTAGTTGTGCACAGTAGAGTTGAGAATCAATCGTCTGACCAGTTGGAAGTAGCTCGTAGTGGACGATTCCCCTCCAGTCCCACCATACACACAGCATCACTTTTTTTGGCGTCAATGTTGGCTTAGCAAACGCTTGTGACGGCTCACCATCCTTTATCCACGATCTTTTACGCTTCCGATTATCGTACGTAATCCATTTTTCATCTCCGGTTATTAAACGTTTCAGAAACGGCTTGATTTCATTCCGTTTCAGCAGCGCATCGCAGATGTTAATTCGGTCCATCATGTTTTTCACGCTCAACTCATGAGGAACCCATACGTCAAGCTTTTTTTTGTAACCAGCTTTGTGTAAATGGTTCAAAACAGTTTTGTGGTCAATGCCTAGCTCCATGCCAATATCGACACTGCTGATATGCTTATCTTGTTGGTCTTTTTCAAGAATTTCATCAGATTTTTCAGTGATTGGACGACCGGAGCGTGACTCATCTTTCACATTGAAATTTCCAGAACGAAAGCGAGCGAACCATTTCCGCGCAACAGATTTCGATAAAGTACCTTCACCGTACACAGCACAAATTTTATCACAAGCCTGCGCAGCGTTCTTCCCCTTATCATAATAATATTGCAGAATATAGCGAAATTTCTCATTATTCTTCTCCATTTTCAAGTGCGAATAACTTTCCAACCACTGCACCGATTACAATGTTTCTACGCTCAAACTAACGTTCGGAAGGTCATCTAAAAAACGAGCCGTCGGTGGTGTCGCTGTGACTTGTTGTTCTTTAGTTATCGGCAACCAATGCCATCTATCGGGAAAAACGCCACGAACTTTTTCCCAGACCCAATAGATAGGGACACAAAGAGACACTTTTTAGCAAAACGGACTCCACGAAAACAAAACAAAGTTCAAGTATTCGCACAGTGCAATTGATTTGGTCTAAGCCTACTAAATGAGTCAAAACAATTTTCCATAATTTACGTGCGGTCTTAAACTTACGGCCTGCAGTATATTGCTGGAATGGGGTTCGACGCCCTTCAACCTTCTTCATTATTCAACAGGACGAAAGATACATCATGTATAATATAATGGAGACTCTGATTACTTTAAATATAAAGTATGTGAAAACCCGACACCCCTATCAATACATCGATGAGTATTTTACTTTAACCATAGAAACCCATCGCCTAAAAGCATTCTCGTGTTACACGTGCCGTCGGCACCTTTAAACACCACCCCTTAGACAATATAAATAAACAAAGCATCGTTTGTATCAAGTACGTACTTACCCATTTTGCAAAGTTATATATATTCAGTAGTATAAAACTATTAAGCGAGCTCAACTACTCGTCAGCAGAAAGTGAAGAACATACACAATAATTGTGAGAGATTCTGGTAGGTACATATAATGGATATATGATAAAGTTTAAAAATAAAAATATCTCTGTGTATTTATGTATATTTATTGTATATTGGAGTTAGTAAAAAACGCTTTAAATTCAAGAAATTGTTTGATAATAATTTCACCTCATTAGCTATTTACAACATTTTACCTACTTTCTGTAATTTTTGCACAAATATAGTGATTTATCTTTAATTCCGTCTGTGTTAATTCATATGTCTATTTCATTTATTGTAGAAATAAATTACATGTTATCTTTATTCGCATTTAAATTATATGCACATATATAAAACATCTCATATACAATACATCACCAAACAGTTCGTCTGCGTAATACGAGGGAGCGTTTTTATATTCGCGGAATGGGGGACAAGGGGTGGAAATAAAAAAACCAAATTATTTTTCTTTTTCAATATATTCACCTGCAAGACGGATACATTTTTCACATCTTTCAATTAATTTATTTATACCCTCATAAAAAAATGATTTCTCTTTATCTGCAAAATACGCCGAAACTGCCTCCTTGACTTCATCATCGGCAGTAAATTTTTTACCCCGCAGCTCTTTTTTCATTTTCGGAAACAGGTAATAATCACTCGGGGCCAGGTCTGGGCAGTAGGGTGGGTGATTCGCAATTTCGAAGCCCACCTTATGCAGGGCAGCTAACGCAACGCGGCTCTTGTGGACGGGCGCGTTGTCGTGCAAAAGCAGAACACCTTTTGTCAATTTTCCCCGTCTTTTTTCTTTAATGGCTTCTTTTAGTCGCTCTAATATTGAAGCGTAATATTCTCCGGTTATAGAAACACCTTTATCTTTATAATCAATCAACGATATTCCTTCCGAGTCCCAAAATACCGTTGCCATGAGTTTCCCAGCTGACTGTGACACTTTAAATTTCTTGGGAGGTGCTATGCCCTTTTTATGCCACGGCATGGAGTCTTGTTTGGACTCAGGTTCATAATGATGAACACAAGTTTCGTCTCCAGTAACAATTCCACTCAATACACCATCCTTGTCTTCATAACAGAGGTCCAAAAATGCACGCGAACACTCTACGCGCTGTTGTTTTTGCGGCGGCGTGAGCATTCTCGGCACCCATCTTGCGCTGACCTTAGACATGCCGAGATGATCGTGTAGGATTTTAAAAATTGTTGTATCGGATACTCCAACCACTTCTGCGAGTTGTTTCTTCTTTAGTCGAGCATCTTCGAGTACAATTTGTTCAACTTTTTGGATGGAGTGCTGGCGTGGTCATCTCATTGCTCCTGCCCGGCCTCGGGTCGTCTTCAAGGGATTCCCTTCCTTGTTTAAATAAACTATGCCACTTGTACACCATGGTTTTTCCTGGACAAGAGTCGCCGTAAACTAATGACATCTCATTCATTATGGTCGCGACTGATTTTCCTTGCCTGGTAAGGAACTCTATAACGGCACGATATTCGATTTTTTCCATATTTCACTTTTCACTCCTGTTATGTTACTTGGTTGACGATAGCTCAAAGACTAACTGTCTAATAACAATGAAACTTCGTATTTATACTAATCATGAGTCGCTGCACAGGCCATGCCCCCAATGCGCCTACTCACCCCTCTACAACCCGCTCATTCCGCGAATATAGAAACGCTCCCTCGTACTAAGTCGACTAAATATATTTGATTAATAATAAATTAATAATAAATTTGATTAATAGTCATCGTGCTCCAACCATAAAAACATGTGAGGCGCGGTTTCGACAATTCAAAAGTGATTATTTCGATGTGCAAGACGTTCTAGTGTAGCTAAAAACAAACAAAAAATAGGAAAGCAGGAGTTATTGGATGAAGATTCAACTCAAACTCAAAAACAAGCATAAGCGTTAACTGTTGCCCAAAAAACAATTAGCGACCGATTACGAGCAATCGGAAAAATCCAAAAGATAGTAAAATGGGTGCCACATTAATTGAATGATAGGCAAGTGGAAAATCGAAAAATCGTCTGTGAAATTCTTCTTCAAATGTATGATCGAAAGTCATTTCGGCATCGAATAGTGGCTGGTGATGAAAAATGGATTTATTTCAAAAACCCGAAATGCAAAAAAATCATTATTACCTGGTGAAGCCGGCCCATCAACTCCAAAGCCAAATTGTTTGGTCCTAAGATAATGTTCTGTGTTTGGTTGGACCAGAGTGGTGTGGTGTATTACGAGCTATTAAAACCTGATAAAGCAGTTAACACTGATCGCTACCATTAAAAAATTGGTAGAAAAGCGTCCAGAATAGGCCCGAAGACACTGTAAAGTGACTTTACAGCACGATAATGTGCCGTCTCATACAGCAAAATCGGTCAAGAAAGCGTTGAGGGCACTTGGATGGTACATAATATCGCACTCGACCTTGCCCCTCCGACTATCACCTTTTCGCATTAATGGCACACACTTCGCCAATTTCGAAGAAGCTAAAAAATGGCTTGATGAATGATTTCGCTTGAAGGACAAACAGTTTTTTTGGGATGGAATCCATAAATTGCCTGAAAGATGGGTAAGATGTGTAAAAGCAAATGGCCAATACTTCGAATAAATAAATTTGTCCATTTTCTTCAAGGAAAAACAAATAATGGCTTTCTGGTACTTCTGGAAATGTTATGATTATTATTAATAAAATAATCGTTCATCTTCCCCATCCCTCCTTTTCCTGACTGTAAATAAGATATCATAAAAGGGAAATTACATTTGGTGAATGTATTTAATATGCTGCGTTGTTAAAATGGATCATTCCGCATCACCAAAATATTTACAATTAAACATTTCATATATAAATTACGGCGCATAAAATTTGTGTTAAATTTTATTTATGTTTCACACCGTCACCCGATTCGTTTCTGTCACATAAACCACAAACTGACTAATAAAAGAAACATCTCAGACATGAATATCGCTCATAATATACAACCGTGAACCCTGTCAGCCGAACATCCTCTTCTTGTTCAACGCTTAAACAGACCAGCTCGACCGGCGTATAATCTTTTATGTGCCTTTGGAAAAAAAGCCGAACTAAGTCCGTACACGGCAATAAAACGCCACATAAAAAGGGACAATAAAAGAGCTATGAACGGGATTTATAATTCCAATACGCGCCACCATAAATATACGCTAATATAAGAGAGAAAAAACGGCCCACAAGAGTGTGGTAAGGTCCCCCCCCAGCTGAAAAAGCGAGTAGAAAAAAAGAAGGTAACCGTAGAAATGGACATATACAGGCATTACAGACAGTGATACGTTGAATGTTTTATTTGACGTAGCGCCCGGAGTGATATATAAAACAAATCGTAGAGTAAAAAGCTTTGATGTCTGTATGCTTGTAAAAAGACGTTTCACTCTTTTAATCGAAAAACTTCGTGTGAACGCGTTCCGGGAAAGATGGCGTATGAAAAAAAAGAACGACAAAAGGAATAAGAATGTATCAAGTGTCAGAAAAGAAAATTTTGACAGGGTCGAGGCCTTCGAATATATACATACAAATTCGTTTTTTGATCAATAAGGTTGATATATAACCCCTTTTCCACAATTAACTATTTGTAAATTCTGTATACGCATTTCGGCAAACCAAGATGTGCACATCTTGGTTTTCATCGGTACGGATCGCGTACGGAGTTTATTTTTCGTGCAATTTTTTCGCCGTGTTTTACCAGGTGCGACACTTTGGGATTATCTGCTGATGATGACAACTTAGTTGTCGAAATGCGTATACAGAATTTTACAAATAGTTAATTGTGGAAAAGGGGTTATATATCAACCTTATTGATCAAGTCAATCAACCACAGGCTCCATCAAATTTCAACTACATACAAATTCAATTCTGAAATAGGAAATATGATAGAAAGAATTTCTGAATTCTTATTCAAGTACGGGAATGGTTTATACAAAAAACTGCATACGTCGTAAAGTAGTACAACACTACATTTTCTGTACCGAAAATAAATAGGCTAGCAAAACTAAAATAATTAAGAAATCTAGACAAATTATTTTATTTATTGAAAGTATACAACTCAACACAGAAAAACAAAGATTCGCTCAATCTAGTACGTAGACTTCCGTGGTCGCGGTCCATACTATCTGCTTCTGGTCTTTGAAGATGTCCCATACGAGTGGGTACGAAACGTTGGTAGTTATACCAGTGACGCGGTTCCAGCCCGGAAGCCCAGAAGCAGATAAATATTTGCTCGTTTAAAAAGTGCACAAAATGGCACCAAATGCAGTTTAGGAAAAACAAAATAAACTGAAAAACAAAATAATCTCTTAGAAGCACTTTGAAGGATGTGGATACAGGAAAAAGTTGATCTTGGTCAAAAAATAAGTGACGATTTAAGAATGATAAGGTAGGTTGCTAATAATTATATATGCCAGATTGTTCAATAAATCGTTCGATAAGAGATGGCGCTCTTACATTGGTCGTTTTATAATTCTAGAAATTGTGCTGCTTTTCTATGAAGACGTGTGAAATTTCCTCATTTTATATTTTTCCACTCGCATATTTATAGGTGTTCAATACTTTTTTACAACGGAAAAAATCCAATATCGTGACAAAATTCTTATTATTGGAAGGTGTAGAACCAAATCAAATTCATGAACGATTGTTAAATGTATATAAGGACACTTCACTTTCACTTAGGACAGTAGAAAGATGGATTGCTAAATTTAAGCGTAGTCGTACAAATCTCGAAGATGATCTACGTGAGAAACGCTCAAAAAGGGCACTAGCACAAGAAATCGTAGCAAAAATACACGATATGGTTTTGGAAGGAGTCCCAGGCATCTCGTTAGGCAGTGTGAGCAATATTTTGGCTGAAGTTTTGGGTTTCAGAAAGTTGTGTGTAAAATGAGTGCCGCATTCGTTAACATTGGAGCAAAAACACATTTGAATGCGACCTTCTCAACAATATTTGAATCGTTTTAGAAAGCACAGGAATGATTTAGTGCTTCGTTTCATCACTAGGGATGAGATTTGGGTCTACTACCATGATCCTCAGTCAAAACAAGAGGGGAAAAAATTGTGCGAACACGGTGTTTCGGCTCTGAAGAGAGTTGGGGTTCAAAAATCTACCAAGAAGGTGTTAGCAGTTTTTTTGACTGCTAAAGTAATTTTGCTGATGGCTTACCTCCAAACTGGTAAAACAGTAAAAGCAGATTGTTATTATAATCTTCAAGACCAGCTGTATATAAAATTCGTGAGAAAATGTCTGGCTTACTGAAGAAAAAGTCGTTTTTTATCAAGACAACGCACCCTCACACAAAGTTTAAAAAACCATTGCAAAAATCAGTGAGTTAAAGTACAAATTATTGCAACATCCACCATATTTGCCAGGTTTGGCTCCCTTTGGCTTCTGTCTGTTCTCACATCTCAAAAAATTCATGCGTAGGAAACGTTTTCATCAAACGAAGAGGTAAGAGCAACCGCGGAAGCGTATTTCGACAGTATTCCGAATTCTCACTTCACCGATGAAATCTATAAATTAGATCACTGGAACAAGTGCACTGAAATTCAGGGAGGCTATATTAAATAATAAAATGTATTTCACACCATAAAATCGTGTTTTTCTTATCGAACGACAAAACTTATTGAACAACAATATATAATTAAGCACTTTACGATAGGAAATTAATGAAAATTTGTACTTTCTGCTGTGCCATCGTTCATTATAATAACAGAAATTAAATAAAAGTTGCTGCGCTGGAGCAGGACTCAAATTTATATCTGCCGTTTGCTAGACAATTGCCTTACCAATTAGCGCACCAGCAAGTACAGTTTACATTTAGAATGACGAAAAAATCATCTTCAGCGATAAAGCTCATTTCCGGCTTAATGGCTTTGTCAATAAGCAAAATATATATTATTGGATAAAAACATGCACTTCAAGGGACGCCATTATAACTACAAAAAGTGACCGTGTACTGTGGATATTATGCCGGAGGTGTGAATGGATTATATTTTTTCGTTGATAAAAATGATCGCCATGGCACAGCTAATGGAGTCCGCTTTCGTGCTATGATGGAAGACTCTTTATGGCCAGAATTGGATGGAGTTGATATCAGTGATATGTGATTCCAACAAGATGGTGCCACATGCCACACAACTGATCAACAATTGATCTATTGAAGAAGTTCGCTAACTATGCAATCTCGAGAAATCATCCGGCTGAATTACCACTTTGCTCATGCGATTTAACGCCGTTGGATTTCTTTTTATGGAGTTACGTTAAGTCGTTGGTTTATATCAATAAGTCAACAGCATTAGAAGAGCTCAGGGACAATATCGAACGTGAAATTGCCGTTCCGACCGATGTGTATGATGGTGAATGGTGGAAATTGGCTCCAAAAATTCGATCGCCGCAAACGTGCTAGCGGTAGTCATATGAACGAGATCGAATTCCATAGTTAAATGTAACAAGTGCACTGCACCTAGAATAAACTATTCTGTGTTTTATTTAAATACAAAATTGTTACGTCCTTATTGAAAAACCCGATATAGGACACATATATCGGGTAATAATGGAGGTTCCAACTTGTACAAAGATGTAAATTCGTTTTTTAAAATTACTATTAGTCATTAACACACGCCAGCAATAACAAAGAGACGCTGAGAAAAAAATTGTTCGTGGGACTCCCAGATCTGGTTTACGTAAGTAGAGGATGGAATTATAAAAAAAATATATTTGAATTTAGAAACAACATTATTTGGCCTCGGAAACAGTTGAGTAAACATCTGTTTGGACAGTACTAGAAAGTTAGATTAATTTGTGAATGTTTAAATCAAATTATAAGCAATCAAATATTCCTCCGGGCCTGGAAGACCCAGTTTAACAGTCTTAGTGAGAAAATCATCAAAAAAATTTGCAAATTTGTTCTAGATAGTAGGTCGAAGCAATTGTAATTACCACCAAAACAGAAACTGGTGACACAAAGGCTAGCGTTTGATAACACTAATGTAGTTTTTAATATGAGTGTTTTCATTTGTCATTAAACGAAATTGGTGTCTACTTTCCCGTTTTCTAATGGAAAATGTAGGTTATTAAATTTCTAATCTGTGAAATGATTGTATTTTTACGGATACTTTCGAAAACCGATTAGCTTAAAGATGATATCGAAGCGTATACGAGGATAGTTTGACAAGTAGTGAGAATGGAAAAGAAAAACGAATTTTTTAAATATAAAATAATTTTTATTTTTCAATATATGTATTCTCCTAAAAGAGCAATACATTGCAAAATACTCATTTACGAAGATGATAAGCTCGTCGTTAGACGAAAATTTCTTTCCACCTAGTGCCGTTTTCAATTTTGGAAAAAGGTGGAAGTCGGAAGGGGCTAGATCCGGCGAATTAGGCGCATGCGGTACTAATTGGAAATGCAACTCGTGGATTTTGGACATCGCAGCTGTGCTGGTATGCGAGGGAGCGTTGTCTTGGTGAAACAGAACCTTTCTCTTTGCCATTCCTAGCCGTTTAGCACGAATCTCAACATTTAATTTTTGCAGAAGTTCTGCATAATATTGTCCGTTTATTGTGGCACCTTTCTGAAGGTAATCAATGAGCAAAATGCCATTTAAATCCCAAAAAATGGATGCCATCACCTTGTTTGCCGATAAAGTGATTTTCGCTTCCTTTGGAGGTGCAGAATCACGTTCTAACCATTGTTTCGACAGTTGTTTAGTTTCGGGTGTACTGTAGTGTGTCCAAGTTTCATCGCAAGTAACAAACCGCCTACAAAAATCAACAGGATTTCGCTTATAAAGGTCCAAACTCTCATTGGAAATGCGCAAACGAGTG
The DNA here is from genome assembly GCA_031893035.1 of Dermolepida albohirtum. Taxonomy (NCBI): domain Eukaryota; kingdom Metazoa; phylum Arthropoda; class Insecta; order Coleoptera; family Scarabaeidae; genus Dermolepida; species Dermolepida albohirtum. Next base: position 149,374 of record JAVIWB010001880.1, on the reverse strand, counting down.
AACTTTTGATCAGTCGTAAGTAATCGCGGCACCCATCCTGCCGAAAGCTTGGAAAGGCCCAATTCTTTCGCTAAAATGTGATGTACGCGTTCTGTGGAAACGTTTCTCTCTCACTTTGAGTCGTCGATCTTGTGTAATAACATTATGGATTTTTATAATCATTTCCTTAGAAGTCTGGATTTTGGGTGCTCCAGAACGCGCTTCATCAACGCAGCTTGTTCTACCACGTTTAAATTCATTTACCCATCTATTTATTGCGGCGGATGATGAAGCAGATTCACCTAATGTTTCCCGTAACTCATCTTTCATTTCGGTAGCTTTCATACCCTTAATTACGAAGTATTTAATCACCGCATGATATTCTGCTTTTTCCATTTTAACAAAACGACGTGTTGCTTCTTTTTCAATCAGCTGTCAAAAATAAACTAATCAACCGATTTATCTAAATATCGGAATGTAAACATAAATAGGCAACCTAAATTATAGTGTATTTGGTTTATCAATTAGAGGGCCAGCTATGTGTCATTCTCACTACTTGTCAAACTATCCCCGTATTAAAAATCACCTTGGAGAAATAGTGTATTCTAACCTGTAGGGTACGTAGATACAAAATCAAATGCGTCAATATTTAAAAGAATAGTGTTTTATTTGTATTCCTGCAAAATGAAAGATTAATTGCACTGAAACGAAATAGAACAGCTCGAAATTCACTGAAAATTTATTCCCCTCCATTTTGCGCCTCGACTCATACAGAAACTAATTTAATTTACTAGATGTTTCAATAGATACTACATCCATTCCATTTCGCAAAATTGTCTACTTCACCAGTCATTCCAGTCAACGACGGCGACTTTAGAGACTACCGGATTCCAGAACTGCTTATTCATAACTCTTCCGACGGCGGGACATAATGGATGCGTTCAGTTGGTCTTTTAAATGCAAAATCGAATTATTTCGGAGCCCTAATTACGACCTCGGCAGTCGCAGTATTCTTGGGAAAGTTTTAATAGATTTCATCATCATATGAACGTTTGCCGCAGAGCGGAGGCAGGACGGTATTCGGACGGTATTATTAGGGAATGTCAATGATGGAAATGGACTTTTCCATTTGTGATAAATTTAATTACCTGTCATCTGCATATTTTAAAAACGGGAACGTTGCCGTTATCGCCTTCGTGCTCGTCGAGGGCGGTAGCTTTCTCTTACCACATAAATTTCGTATCCATTAAGGGAGACAATTCTGGGGCGTCACATAATATTATAATGTGATTGAGAACGGTTCGATTACGAATGGAGTGATTCTGTTATACAAAGGAGTATTGAAGTAATTCTTTTAATTGAAAGTAAGATACTATTATGCCACATACGTATTACTCGTATTAATATAATGCTGGTCTTTTATAAAAAAGATGATTTTAGAAACTTAACGTTGATACATAACCCGTTTCCACATTAATTTTCGTATTCTATATGTGTATTTCGACATCTAAGTGATCATCATCAGCAGATAATTAAACAGTGTCGCACCAGAAAAACAACGGCAAAAACCCGCACGAAAAAAATTCCGTACACGATCTGTACCGTCGAAAGCCAAACCGCACATTGTGTGTGCGTTTTGGCAAGTTTGACAAGTTTGACACAGATTTCGCTACTGTGCGGGCTTTTGCCGTAGTTTTCCAGGACAACTTAGTTGCCGCAATACGTATACCGAATACGTAAATTAATGTGCAAAGGTGTTATACATATATCAATCTTAAGTGATTAAATTTATCAACTTCAGGCTCTATCAAAATTAACTTTAAAAAAAAGGAATGTAAATTACTGCCATATTTACAAAAATACCAGTAATACAAAGGGTACTAGGAAAGTTTTGCAATATGACGCAAAAACGATTCGTAGGAAGCTGCTTGTTGCTGCATATTGAGACAAGTTCGTATGTGCATAGTAGTCGCCACGCCATGTCGATGGGATCAGTTATTCATTAGCAGTGAGAGTGTAAACTGCTTGAGATGGCATCGTGGTCACGACATGAGATAAGGGCAGTTTAGCGTTATAATTTCGTGCGTGGTTTAAACATAGACCAGTGCTTCGAAGGAATTACTCTTGCACTAGGTGATATTTGTATACACCGTACAACGATATCCTGGTGGTATAGAGAATCCTAAATGGGCAATTTAGCTGTGAAGGATGCTGAGAGGCCGGGAAGGCAACGACCGTCAGTTATGGAGAAAAACGTTACTGCTGTGAGGAAAATGCTTGGCCAGGACAGGCGAGTAACCTACCAACAGATAGAGGATACTTCAGGCCTAAATGCGTCAGCAATTCGTTCGATTCTGCATGGTCATTTGCAAGTAAAGAAACTTTGTGCTCTCAGGATGCCGCATCGACGGACTGAATAGCAGATGACACGACGTGTGACTTGGTGTCGGGAGATGCTAAAAAAGTTTAATAAGGAACAATCTCGTCATGTGAACAACATCGTGACAGGTGACGAGACTTGGCTGTACTATTACAATGTGCCGACATCGCTCAAAACAAAGTTTGGGTCTTTAATGACGAGGACACACCCGTAGTTGTCAGAATATCCCGATCTGTAAAGAAGAAAGTGATAGCTGTATTTTTTAAATCGAGTGGAATTGTGGAACGCGGCGTTTTGGACACACATAAGACAGTCACAGCTAAGTGGTGAACTGAACAATGCCTGCCTAAAGTCATTGGATTTATGAAGAACCTGCGGCCAAAGTCAAGAATGGACACCTGGTTCGTCCATCACGATAATGCTCCAGCTCACCGCGCCAAAGCCTGCACCGAATATTTGACCACGACAGGATTGAAACTTCTCGAGCACCCTCCCTACAGTCCAGATCTTGCTCCCTGCAACTCTGCTTCCGAATGGTGCACAACTATTTGTTTACCAAAAATTTTTGAAGAAATGTTGAAAACAAAATCGAAAACGACAGATCATTTTCCACCATGACAATGCGAGCTCTCACAGGTCGATTTAAACAATTGAATTCAAAACTCATATTTTGGAGATACCGCCTGCACAGTGACAGCAATGCTTTTCGGATTGGTTTAAATAAATGTAAAATTCCATTGATTTTTAAGGAGAATATTTTAAAAAGTATTAAAACTACAAGTAATCGAATTGTTTAATTGAAATAAAAACTTATATTGAGAATTTTTATACTATTTGGAATTTTTTTTTCCGAATTCTTTTAAATAAAAAATTCGGAAAAAAAAATTGGGTTCGTTTATGGATATGTATTTTACAGACATTAGTTTTAAGTAACATAGCTCATAAACTACAAAGAGATGCTCTGAACCAAGTAAAATAATAATTTTATTTTGTTACGATGTGATATTCCGTTATATCCTCTCCACATCTGGCACACACGTAATAAGCTTGAACTATATATTCCGGTAAGTCATCAAACATTTGATAGTCGCGAAATAACTTTAAATGAAATTGTATCTCCACCAGTGTTGAAACGGTAAAAGTGCAAATCGTCAGAGGAACATTTTACAGCTCTCTTATTCCTCTCCGCAATCACGGACGTGCCAACTGCAAGCTGAAACATGACACAAGTGACGGGCAAATAATGAAGTCACGTATTCTATAAATTAAATTCAGTAGTCGCCGTGAACTATAAAATCCGATTAATAAATGTTAAAATTCAATATTTATATTGACTATGCAATGTGAAAAATAAATATATAGGAATTGGGAACAGACCAGCGTGCTTTGAATTTTAAAACGAGGTATTTTTATATTGACAGGCGGTAAGAGATAATTTTATTATTTTTAAAACGAATTACGATGCATCTCTATTATTAAAAAAAAAATAAAAACATCGAAGAAGCTTTCGTATGCTCGACAGATCATAGATTTTTAGGTTTACATTTTAGTAACTTCGATTAACAGTGATATACGAGGGTGGTCTCATATGTAATCGGCCTGACATAGAGATGGCGGTAGTTGTTTGAAAAATATCACTGTATTATAAAGTACACAATCTATAATGCATATATTTCAAGTTTGAAGACGCCACGTTGATTAGTATTTGTTTGGCAAATATCAATAATGAACGTTTTCAGTGAATTTGTAAAAATGGAGAAAATTGGTCATCGTTACGTGATACAATACTTTCATTTTAAGGCCTCAGCCCAACCGATATAAAAGCTGAATTGGATTCTACTCTGGGCGAGCCTGCTCCTTCGTTTACAACAGTGAAATATTGGGTAGCAGAGTTTAAACGAGGCGATACGAACTGCCACCAAATGAGGTGACGACTCCAGAAAGGGTGAAGAAATCCACAAAGCGCTACTGGATGATCATCGACTGAAAGTGAGCGAGCTAGCGGACATAATATACATTTCGAAAAGTGCGGTACATCATATATTATCTGAAGATTTGGACATGAGAAAGCTGTGTGGAAGATGAGTGTCGCATTTACTCATACTCGAGCAAAAACAGTGTCGTGAAGATGTTTCAATTGAGAATTTAGCGAAGTTTCACAGCAAGAAAGCAGAATTTGTGCGCCGTTTCATAACCGTGGATGAACCATGAGTCCATCACTTCACACCTCAGGCAAAAGAACTATCAAAATAATAGACTCAAAATTTGTTGAACACGTCGTTTTGGACACACAGAAGACAGTCACAGCTAAGTGGTATATTGAACAATGCCTGGCCTAAAGTCATTGGATCTATGAAGAACCTGCGGCCAAAGTTAAGGATGGACACCTGGCTCCTCCATCACGATAATTCTCCAGCTCAAAGCGCCAAAGCCTGCACCGAATATTTGACCACGACAGGATTGAAGCTTCTCGAGCACCCTCCCTACAGTCCAGATCTTACTCCCTGCGGCTTTGCACTATTCCCGCATGTGAAAATGAAGCTAAAAAGGAGACGGTGTTCCAGTGATGAGGACTTTCTGCGGGCTTGGTGTTTTACTCCCTAGTGAAACTTGACAGAACTGGTTTAAAGATTGGTTTCGGAGGATAGAGAGGTGTATTGAGTGTAGAAGAAATTACTTTGAAAAAAATTAAATAAACAAAGCTGTATTGCAAAGCTTTCCTAGTACCTTTTTTTCCTAGTTATAGGTATATAAAAGGGTATGCTAATATCGTGGCAGATAATTATAAAGTCACCAGGAATAAGTTCAATCAATACTAAGACAACGATTATAAGGTTTTATCAATTAAATCCCAAACTGAATTTTAGGGTCTAGAAGAAATTACTTTGAAAAAATTTATTATCTAGTATTGTATTATCCTAAAATAGGATTTTATATCTGTTGGGCAAATATATATGCGTTATTATTATAACTTAACTAAGTAAAAAATCAGCAATAAAAATAAAGAAAAATTTGAAACTATTTTAAACAAAAACAAGTTTGAAACACTGAAAAAAACCCGATATTATGGTTCGTTTCTATTTTATTTTCTAATGAATCGATAAAGATATCCACCAAGAGGGGCCCCACTGGCGAACCTATCGTCCTTTATCTGGCTGATATTAAGTATAATTATTAAATTGCATATGTCAAAATTGTCTTCAATCTTAACCTAATTCTTCCACACATCAATAACAAAACAGAAAAGACTTTACCATATTTTGGAACCCTACATGAAAAAGTAGCAACATTTCTTAATATAAATACGAGTAGCAACGTAGTCTTTAAAATAGATATTAATTTAGGCATAATATTATTTAAGGCAAAAGATAAAACTCATTCTATGGAGGAATTCTGTGTGCATAATGATCAGTCAAGGAGAACATTGAAGATTAGAACATCATCGAAGCAAGAAATACTAAGGAAATGTTTCTAACTTCAGCATACATTTAATAGAAACGAACCATAATATGCATAAAGATTTTAAACCGGAAATCCTTCATGTATGTAACAAAAGCCTAAAACTAAACTTCTTAGAATGAATAGAGATTAATAAGTGTAATAAACTCAATTCTGTTAGCCTTTTCATTAGTTCTAAATATTTTACTGTTATTTATAGTTGTAGATATTGCGAAGAATAGTATTTCACCCACAAATAGTCTTGCATGTATATTTGACCTTTATCCATTTCTTGAAATCGGATTTAATTATTGCTTTCCGTGTCACTATATTGTAGTAGTATTATACTTTTTTGATAATGTCCTAACAGACGAAACTAGTCGCAGTAAATATACAATGTGTTTCAAAAAGAATATACGTATTACAAGGTATTATTTAGCCCAAACTATCGATCCCTGCGCCTCGGTTTGGCTATTGTAGAAACGAATACATAGTCTAGTTTATTTAATAGCCGGTAGATGTCAGTTATCTTCTGCCTTTCTTGGTAACCGTCATGTTTAAAATGGCTACTCCCAAGCAGGAATCATTTTGTGTTTTCGAGCTTGCGAAGTTCAATTCCGTGATTAAAGTGCAAAGATGTTTCAGGTTGAGCTGCCAAATTGATCCTCCGAATAGGTGGAACATTCGCAGATGGTATTAACAGTTTGTAGGTACAGGATGTGTATGTATAGAAAAAAGTGCTGGCCGCCCTCGTGTTTCTGAAGAAAATGTTTTACAAATTCAAATTGCTTTCCAATGTAATCCTGAAAAAACAACTCGTCGCGCCAATTGGGAGTTACGACTGCCTACAACAATTTGGCGTGTTTTGAGACGTCGGTTGGTTATAAAGTCGTACAAGTTACAGTTGTTACAAGTTCTGCATGCTGATGACAAACGCAAACGTGTGGCATTTTGTAACGAGACTCATGATGCTATTGACAATATAACACTTTCGTACAACGCATCGTGTTCAGTGATGAAGCGACTTTCCATGTTAGTAGTCTGGTAAACAAACACAATGTTCGAATTTGGGGTCTACAGAACCCACATGCAGCTATTGAACATGTACGAAATTCGCCTAAAACCAATGTGTTTTGTGCGATATCCCGATCATCTGTTTACGGCCCATTCTTCTTTTATGGAAACACGGTTAACGGTCACCAGTATCTCGCTATGCTACAAAGCTGTTTTTGAGGCTGCACGAAGACAACTTCATTTTTCAAAAAGATGGCGTACCCCCCCACCCCCACGGTCACCAGATTTGACACCCTGTTACTTTTTCCCTTGGAGTTTCGTTAAAGACAACGTTTATGTATCACCACTTCTGCAGAACCTGGAAGAGTTGAAGAACCGGATCTGTACTGCCATAACATCAGTGATGAAGGACATGCTTGCCCGAGTATAGGAGGAATTTGAGTATCGATGTGATATTGTTCGTGTCGCTGATGGAGGACATATTGAACATCTGTAATCTGAACTTGAGAGGTTCGTAAATATGTGTGAAAAATTTAATATTCGTATATCTTAAAGTTTAATAAATATATGCATTCGAAATACGTATATTCTTTTTGAAACACCCTATATAGTACTATGTGCAAGTTAGATAATGTGTTTTATTTCTTTCTAAGTACTTTATTTATTCACTAGTGCAATAGAATTTCACAATGCGACGACTTCAACAATCAAATACTTCAATAATTCGAATTCATATTTTCTTTCGAAATTTTTGTCACTGCTTCATTCAAATATTTATATTAAACTAATACTCGAAGGACTCAGAAAATGGAGGAATAGATATTTCTTATTTTATTTATAAAAATCGACATTTCCACAATTACTAAACAATTTGTAGACAAAAAAAATTGAGAGTAAATAATTATACCTGTCTCGTGTTCCGACCCATTCCAGAGGACTCGTTATTTTCGAACTACCTAACGATATTAATTTCGAACAAAAGGCGAACAAGAAGGAAGAGAAAGAACAACACATTTTTTTTTCTCCAAGGCAAGTATTACTTGTTTTCCACTAATTGACATTACCATCAGGTCGATCTAACTCCGAACGTCTACAGTTACCGTTTGTTACGTTTTTCCGTGTTTCTTTATCGTATTCCGTATGTGTTTCGTGAAACATGAGAATTTTCATTTACCTCTCTGATATTACATTTTATGTAGCGTAATCAAACGGAAGGTATCCACTTACTAGATCGACCCGTTCCAGCCTGAACGTTCGCTCCGAACCCACAGTATCATCAACCTCTTCATTTTCTTTTCTCGCCGGTGTTTACGTAATGCGATTATGGGGTTATACCGTTATTGAAGAGTAGATTATTGGAAAAGTAAAGTGGTGTGTGTGTGTGTGTATGTGTGTGGGCTTATATATACAGATGTGTAAGAGAGTGTTAAATTAACCTAAGAGAGCAGACTTTCCAGGTGAACGGTTTCAAAGGCTTTAACTTCCGGAGTGCTTTTAATAGGACATTTATAGATTATATGGTGAATAAGTGTTATACATAAATAAGCTAAGGTGTCGCAAACTATATAAATTATATATATTATACTTCATGGTTAAAAATAGAAGTCATTGATAAAAGAACTCATATCGCGTCCTTCTTTAACTTCTTCTATAACAACACACTGATACCCACATACGAGGTATGGCAATTAAATAACGAGACTGCGCTCCTTCCTTTGTGCAGCCGCATCGGGTGAGGCTATAATTTGAATGTCATTGACCTTGATACTTCCCAAGCAACAACTTGTAGTTTCGTCTCTCTGTCTGCTTTAGTTTACTTTCGAGCTTTAATTGTAGAGGACACTGTTACTTAGTAGTGTCGTGATAACAGTTGACATAAAAATCGAGCAGCGAATTAACCTGAAATTCCTTGTCGAATTAAAAAATCGCTAACAGAGTTAAAGAAAGTGTGTGGGGATAATGTTATATCTCGTGCGCGAGTTTTCGAATGACACAAACGGTTTTCTAAAGGTCTGGAAGAGGCATACGGCTGCAAGTACTACAGGGAACGTTCACAAAATTAATGCGGTAAGACCGACATCTAATCATTCGGATGATTGCCGATATGGCAAACATTAACATAGAAACTTTAAGCCACATTTTGCATGATGAATTAAACAGGACAAAAGTTTGTGCAAAAATAGTGACAAGAAACCTTACCCAGTAACAAAAAGACAATCGGATGAACATTTGCTCTGACATCTTGAAAACAAATCGGTCAATGCAATGCACAGAAAGGTCGCCGAATCGCCAATACAGAGAAAAGCAAGAATGAGCAAGTCGAAATTGAATCCAATGCTGATCGATTTTTTCGATATCGAGGATGTTATCATGATTGACTAGGTGCCTGAGGGTCAAACTGTTACTCAGAAATACTACAAAAAGTTCCCGATCAGGTTTAGGGAAAGAATAGGGAAGAACAAACTGGATTTGTGGAAGAATGACTCTTGAATTCTGCACCAAGACAACGCATTGGCCCACAATGTCCTATCTGTGAAGCATTTTTAGCAGACAAGGGCATTGCTGTGGTTGATCGTCTTCCGTATTCGCCAGCTCTCGCACAATGTCAATTCTACCCGTTCCCAATAATGAAAAGTGCATTAAAGGGAATGTATTTTCAGTCTATTGAACATGTAAAAGCGAAAATGGCAGAGTTGTTGAAGAAGTTGGCAACCGATGAACTGCAGCATTGCTTTGAACAATAGAAGACACGTATAGTGCATTGTAAGGTAGAGGAGGGAGAGTATATTGAAGGGGATAAAAATTAAATATACATAAGTTTATTTGCAATAGATAACATTTCACACCACAGTCTCGTTATTTATTTACCACACCTCGTACAGCGCTATATAACATAAGTTATTAACTTTCCTTGAACATTGGTAAGGATTAAGTTTACTTTTTGTTCATTTATGGCATTTAATCGTATGATTTTGTGTAAAGTTTAATATTTTGATCCAATTTTTTTTGTGGATAACAGTTTTATAATTTGACCTTTATTTCATTAATTCACTACGTCTCTGTATTAAGGTTCATAATTATTACGGTAGAGTTTTCTTTATTTTATGAACAAGATTGATATATCAAACTTTCTTTAAGGTTTGAGACTTACTGAGATGTTTGTCCATCACTAATATTTCTCAATAAATAATCAATGATTTATAATTTTTAAAACTTTATATTTGTTCCACTGTCGAATGAACTAAGTTTCTTTTCTTATAAATAGTCTGGATTCCGGTTAATACATTGAGATACCTCAAAGTAAATAGATAAAAGGTTGATTAGTCTATAGCTGAATGAAGTATAACTGTTATCTGCTTCTGGGTTTCCGGGCTGGAACCGCGTCACTAGTATATCTGCCGACGTTTCGTACCCATTTGTATGGGACATCTTCAGGGCTGAACTACTGCACTGAAACTGAAGTATAACTGTATTTTCCAAGGTAAGCGATTTGCTATTTGACCAACTTTCTATTGGGCAAGATAGTAAATCTGTCTCATGCAAGCATTTTAGATGGCATGAAAGATTTTTATGTCCCAGAATTGCAATTTCTTTAAGGTCTCTTCTATCGAATTTTACCCAGGTGCTTTACAAAGATTGGGATTATTTTCCTTGAAACTGCCCAATGTTCAGCGTGTTTTGACAGTATTTAAAAGAATTTTCCTTTGATCGTTTCGAGATCTGTCTCATATCATCGATTCGCATTCCGCCATCTACACATATAACAGAATCACTGTAAAGTGATAGTTCTATACCTCAATTGTCCATTTACCCTTATTAGATTCCTAATTATAAAATGGCTTCATATTTATCTACTTCCTATTTTTCACAACACATTTATAATTTACCGAAAAAAGTAAGTGTTAAAGCGTATTCAAGCGCTACGAACGAAAAATCTTTTCATTTGGATATTTGTGATATTATACTCGTGAAGAATCACAAAAGCTTTTTCGGGCCTTACAAATTTATTCGCTTCCTCCCATGTTTTCCTCTTACAATACTAGTCAAACGATGCATTCTCTCAAACACGATAAAAGTTTACAAATGTTTGATACACGACGAACGTTTTGTCATGAATCGTATTCAAGGTTTCAAAGCAAATTTAAGTTTGTATATAGCACATTAAACGATGTGCTGTCGTGTTCGTTTTCCATTTAATTACATACGATTTCTCTCTAATTTTTGTAGTTTACTGCGAGTTGGAGTTAATTCCTTCAAATTGTAACAAAGTAAGCAGAATCTTTTGCATATATATTGGCGTGTAAATGTTAAGTAAAAGTAGAAATGTTTTATATTACGTAGTTTATAAAGTCATAAAAAAGAAACAGAGGACAACGAAGAACGATATTTTTTATGACTCTTCCTTTAATAACTACATATTTACTTCATATACAATAACATTTGTTGAAGAAATACGACAACACATAATCACACATTACTAATTCACGTGTCGATAAGATCGATAAGAAGAGCCTCAAGCAATCTCGGAATTGTAACGCCGATAACAGAAACTTGACTAACTGGAGGAATCGCCTATCTACTTTTCATTCGCAGAGTCTAAGAAGGTCAGGACGATGCTGACGAAGAGGAATATAAACAAGGGGTTAGGTACTGCATTGTATTCAGTACATCTTTTCTGGGACCAGAAATGGATTACTCAAAATGAAAGTGTGTGCGAGTGTACAAAAACCTACGTCAAGTAAGTGGAAACTCGTGCGCGTCGCTGAAGAACAACTGAGAATATTGCAGTTGTAGCCCATTGTGTTGAGGACAACTCAGGTTTATCCATTTCTTGTCGATCTTTGAAATTAGACATTCTACAAACGACATTACACCGTATTTTGCATAAAGACTTAGGTCTTAAGGTTTTTAAAGTTCAGCTAACACAAGCACTCACTCCTACCGACCATCAACAACGCCGTGTCTTTGCAGATTGGGCCCTTGAAATGCATCAAACTGATCCGGAATTTCATTGGGGGAAATCATCTTGAGTGATGAGGCCCATTTTCACTTCGGAGGCTACATTAACAAGCAGAATTGTCGCATTTGGGGCTCGGAAAACCCAAGAGTTATTATTGAAAAGCTTCTCCATCCTCAACGTGTGACTGTATGGTGCGGTTTTTAGTCTGGCAAAGTCATTGGACCTTACTTTTTCGAAAATGAGTCTGGAGCAACGGTTACGGTGAATTGATTACGCTATCGAACGGTTACTAACGATTTTGCATAACCGGAATTGGAAGATATTGATGTGAACGACCTTTATTTTCAACAGGTGCAACACAAGTAAAGATACTATCGCTCTTTTGCGTGAAAAGCTTTCTGACCTGATTTCTCGAAGAGGCGATCATAATTGGCCACCGAGATATTGTGATTTAACACCTTTAGACTTTTTTCTTTGGAGCTACGTGAAAGATAAGGTCTATGCTAAGGACCCACAATGGATTCAAGATCTCAGAGATGGAATTCGTGATGCTATAAAGGACATATGGACGCAAATGTGCAAATTGGTGATGGAAAATTTCATGAAAAGATGATATGGTCCTGCAAGCGTAGCCGTGGCGGCCATTTGGCTGATATTGTTTTCCATTATTAATGGTATACCCTCCTCTTTACAATTAAATAAACACCCGATGATTTCGCTTAAAAATACTTGTTTTCTTGCATATCGAAATGAAACCGTTTATTGTAAGACCCTTAAGCGCCAAAGTGAACTAAAAATTGAAATGAACACGTAACAATTTCATTCATTTCCTCTCAAATTAACAATTATTTTAGTATATATATGTAAGCATTTGTAGTTCGTACAAGGAATAAGGGCATATAATTTTCCTATATTCTGTTGTAATAGTCTAATGCATTATCAAATCTACATCGTGGAACTTTCTCATTTACGTTATGGTCCTAAATTTCAAATACACGATTTAGGATTACGTCGTAGTCTAGTTAAGAAGGGATAGGAAATTGGTGGAGTTATTAGGAGAGGCCAATAACCCGAGAAGACGCAATTCAACTCCAACAAACATTCCCCTCTATATTAAACGGTAATCCTAAATCTTAATTGAATAAATTTACGGGCCGCTGATGAATTTAGTTTTGCGCGATGAGCACGTTGACGAGATACCGCATATTCATACCAGGAATACCAACGAAATGAACACACATAAATATAGTGTATTTTAGAAGTCATGCTACTAATTATCGCGATTATGCTGAAGATGTAACGATACGATGATGTTGCGGAGTTGACGTTATAATGACCGTAGTAAGTTTTCGGTCGAGAACGGCTACCAACATCATAATATTAATAAGAAAATATAAACGACTCAGCGACGGTGCAAAGTTGCGAAATAAACTTAGTTGCGGGTAGAATGGATATTCGCTAATCCCACGTCACCATCTGCACAAACACATCACATTTAATCGTCCTGCGGATGGCTTAAGGACGAAACAGTGAGAGAGAGACATTGTCTTGCGGAAAGTAATTATAACTTTGGGACGGGCGAGATTCAGCGAAGAGAGCGGTTATTGTTTTAGGCAAACGACGATACGATTATGTGCTGGAGCGTGTATCTTTTCTGGACTTTAGGAAATTATAAATTACTTTAAAAGTAATTAGCGTCAGAAAGTCCAAGCAAAAAGAAATTGGGAAAAGTCGGATCAGAAGAAACTATGCTGAAGAATAAGCTTTCTGAACTATAATGTGCTACAATTATGCACTATACAAAATACGGCGTAAACAGAGGATGGCGCACAATTAACTCCCCAATTTGTTTTTTATAGAACAGTGATGTTATTTCCAGTTATAAATATTTATTTGGGCTTTAAAAATTGTATTGTTACATACCATATATCATTAAGTAAATGACCACATCTGGTATTAATACTAAAGTGAGCTCTTTATTATCTTTATTATTATGCTTACATTTTCTTTTTGCTTACAATTTCTTGTTGATCTTGACATTCAATGCATCCAACATCTCAGGCTTATTTATAGGAACGCGATCTTTCAGGTAGTAACATAAGAAGAAGTCTGGCACCGAGAAATCAGGGGATTCCAGCGGATATACCACATATCCGTTTTTGCAGATGTGCCCAGAAAAGCTCCTCACGGGTTGTACGCACTGTGACGTCCTCTTGTTGACGCTAATTGTGTTTAAACTGACTATCATTTTGTAGTGATCTTCATTTGCGGTTGCAGTTTGTCCTTCATTGTTCTCAAAAGAACTAAGGTCAAATTATTTCTCTACCATAAACGCCATGCGTTACTGTATCTTTAATCTCGTGAAATGTCTTCGCTGATGGAATATGACGTCTACCATATTTTCTACGAAATCTTCGTTGCAGCATCTCTGTCTGACGAATGTCAATTCTTTTTTCTAATTTCAGTGCGTTTTATAGGCGTATATTGATTTATAGTAGATTTCCCGCATACCTATCTTACGAGTTATAATAAAATTCTAGCACACGTCAAATAATAAAAAATTATAGTAACTTCTCAGAGGCAATTTGATTATATGCCACCTTGTATAACAATTTAAGTCTCTCGATTTGGCATTACATATATAGTTACTGATCACAAAAAAGTTTACGACCTAAATCATAATTTTGGCTCTATACCTTTAGATCGAGCCGTAACGACATCAAACTAGAAAGAGAACATTCGTAAAGTGAAGTTTTTTAAATTTCTAAATAAAAAGCCGAGCGGCGCTAAATTCGAGCTATGATGGTACAATTTAGAGAAACAATTCTCGCGGAGGACGGGTTGGACTTTGGCTTTCGTCTTTGTGAAGTCATGGAGATAGACTTCTTTGCGACACAAACCTGAAAGCTTTTGGTCAATGGTCATACATAATTTTGTTAACAAATTACCATAGATAACGGTTGTTCTTTCAGTCTGCTTTGGCGTGTATTCAACTAGAATAATTTTCTTGCTTCCAGAAGACCGTGACCATGAGCTTTCCAACCAATAGTTGCGCAAGGCGTTTTTGGAGACAGAGCATTCTAAATTTGATTCTGGATTCTTTAGGAAATTTGTTGCCTATACAGTTTTTGTTTGGAAGAATAGTCCAGCAATTCATTGTACTGAACTTTTGTTCACACCTAATTTATATCGCTAGATTATTAAAACATTTGGTTCAGATACAATTAGTGCTTTAGCAATAATAGAAGCCATCAAACGACGATCTTAAAGAACCACTGTTCAACTTTAATGCAAACATTGGGATTAATTTCGTCTGAAGGTCTTCGGCTTCTTAACTCGTCTTCAAGCCAAGCCTTATCAATAGCTTTCATAGGAGCGAAGAAGAGAAATATGAGTAGCCTTCACACAAGGTACTGTAATCTCAAGAAACATAAGAACAATATGATCTTGACAAGAGAAACATTAAAGTTAGATCCTAATAAGGAGAATATAGTCTCTATAGCATGGAGATGATTATCCAAAACGAAAATCCATAAAGAAAAACCGCTCTGAAAGTTGTTAAATGTGGTTGAAGGAATAGATAGATTTGAAAACTTCAGAGAATCTAATCTTTTGCGAAATCTTGTGATGGCAGCAATGGTAGGAGATCAAAGCGTATTCCCTAAGAAACTAGATTTGGGCAATGTATCTAATTTTTTACGAAATCTTGTGATGGTAGCAATGGTAGGAGACCAAAACGCATTCCCCAAGAAACTAGATTTGGGCATTGTATCGTTACTTTTATTATAAATGTTACTATTTTTATTAATATGGCCTACTATTTTCATTACTTTTCGTGGTCGTTTAAACATTTGTTGAAACGAAAGTATTTGATTTTTGTATTTCAATTTCTGTAAATTTTCGCTTATTTTTTTGGTAAAACAAATTTCAATATTTTTCCTAATGAATAGAACATATATCGCCAACATCAATTAACGATTGATTTTATTTCGCCGGTAATCCAAAATGGAAGAATTGAAATTCAAACCTCCCATTCAAAACAAAACACTACCTCTAACATTTTACTCGAATTTCATGACCAGTTTCTGCCTACATACTTCCTTTACCACAAAGCAGTATGTTGTACCACATAAAAACCGGACAATTCGTCCAACCCGCCGCCTACGCTTTTTTCCCCAGTTCTTTCGTTTCTCTAATTTGCCGCTGAAACAGCTGTTGTATTCAGGCGTACAGTCGAGTGTGCCGAGGCGGAGCCCTAAAGCAAAACCGTAACGGAGTTATTCAGAAACAAGTATTCTGAACATTGATTGAGACAAAGGCCTTTCGCCAAAACTTGCATCGTCGTCGGAAAATTGAAAACTTGTTTCATTTGGGATGAATTGGATTGGTTATCGAGCTGAGTTGGTAACTTTGTTACTTTTGTTCTTGATTGTGTTTATTTTCTCATGGTGAATAACTTAATTAATTTCGAAAAAAATGTTAAAAATGTTACTTAATAATTTTAACGCACGAAATATGTATGTACATGTACTTAAGTGAGAAATATTTACTGTATTGAGAATAATAAATTATTAAATTTTCACTCTATATGGAGAAAATTTCGTAATGAATTGCCACTCCAAGTAAATGAATACATTCTGCAATTCACCCAGGCGTGCTTCTAATAGGATGTTCATGCGAAAACTCCTTCCAGGCCTTGTAGGGCATCTTGTAGCTGTCGTAAGTTCATTGGAGGGTTAGAAAGTATACCAGCCCTTCGACCTATTATATTACAGGCGTGTTCTATGTGCTACAGGCATGGCGACCTCAGAGGCAAATTGAAGATATTGACGTTAGCTTCTTAGAGGGATTGTAATGTAACAACCGCAACATAAAGATGTACACGGTCTTGTTGCAATGTAACATTGTCCAGCCTTTGCACATATGATAAAAGGAATGATTCCATAACTTCATAAATGTTGATTTCTGCGTTTAGGTGGCCTCAGAGGAATACTAATACATTATACTAATTCCACGTCAAACCACAATCCTCCTGCAAGTGTAGTGTACCCCTACGGAAGCATTCGAAAACCGGCTTTCCCTTCTTCGACATCAGACGCGTTTATGACTATCATGAGATCAAAATTAAAAACGAGATTCGTTTAGAAAGTAAATTGTTTCCAATCTTCATCTCAATCTGCTGGTAGATTACATCATTCTAATCTAAATACATGATGCCTGTCGATGAAAGGACGAAAAACATATTGAATAAGTTACGCATTTCAAATATTTAGGAGTAGTTATTGAAGGAGAGGTAAAATTGGAAAGAGAAATCAATAAGCGTTTGGGAAATTGTTCAATATGAATAAGATAAGATTACTAGGACGAAGAGAAACAAAGATAAGAACCGAAGTTGTGAAAAAATTAGTCGGCCCAAGAATGCTATAGAGTAGGGAGTCATGGCGGCTCCCTGAAAGATAAAAGTCTCGAATTAACAAGAAAGAAATGAGATTTGTGAGAAGAATGGAAAACAAAAATAGAAGCGACAAAATAAGAAGTAAGTAATGGAAACCTACAAACCGAATCTATCACTGAGAAAGTCATAGAAGGATAACTTAGATGGTTTGGGAATGCGTATCGAACGTCGAGGAACAGACTTAATTTGAAAATGCGGGGTTAGAGAAAAATATGAGGGGAAGACCAAAAACAAGATGATCGATAGGATTAGGGAAGAATCACAAAAGAAAAGGAATGACATAAGAAACAATGGAAACGAAAATGCAGAACCTAACTTCATCAGCTTTACACCTAAAAGGTAGAAAAGGTTTGGGGACTAAGAATTATTAGCCTTGGACAATAGGAAATAACTCACACGAACAAATGTGACAATATATGGAACGCGTTATTGTTCTATGGACTATTTCCGTAAAAAGAATCGCTTCCCACAATTTGAAGGGCTTTATACTGATCCATAGGGCAAGCAATCATAGTTTGCTATCTATGCATTCGGTGATTTCTCTAGGTCGTTCACAGCCTCTTCTACGAAGTTGTCTATCTTCTTGAGATCAATCTCTCCAACACGAATAACTATATCACTATCTGCTTACATCAGATTAACCAAGTCATGTCAACCAAGCATCATGGTCCCCAAATATGAGGAACTATAGACAGACAAGATCAAAGGAGCTGCATCAGGTCATTGGGTATTCAAACGCCATTTGGTTTTCGTAACATTGTATAATTTTACAAAATATCTGCTTCCAGGCTTCCGGGCTGGAACCGCGTCACTTGTATATCTGCCGACGTTTCGTACCCATTTGTATGGAATCTTCAGCCCTGAAGATGTCCCATACAAATGGGTGCGAAACTACTGCAGATATACAAGTGACGCGGTTCCAGCCCGGAAGCCCAGAAGCAGATAGCATGGACCATGACCACGGAAGTCTACGCGCCTGGTATCAAATACTTTAGAAAATTCAGTATAAATTGTATCGACTTGATATTGCTCATCCAAAGCATAAGAAAGGAAATATACAAAAGAACATAAATTGGTGGTAGTCGATCTCCGTCTTATGAAAGCGTGTTTATAAATAGAAATCTGGTTTACAACGTGATTATAAAGTCGATTTAGCAATCATTACTTCAAAAATGTTGGTAAAGTTGCATATAAGAGATACTGGTCTGTAGTGTTTTATTTCATTTTCGCTCTCAGATTTGAAAGCAGGAGTAGCTTTAATAAAGGGTTTTCCAATAAGGACTTGACAACTTTTTTTCAAAATAAAATGCAGACCATTTGAGATATTTCAAAAACTTTATTATCGGGTTGAAGTACAATCAAAACATTTATGAATGGAACTCGACTTCGTTCATATGGCCACCCCGGGCACGTTTGCAGCGGTCGATTCCTTGGACCCAATTTTCGATGACTCGGCCACACAATTCGGCCGAAACGGCTGCTATTTCGCGTTCAATGTTGGCTCTGAGCTCTTCCAACGTTGTCGGCTTGTTGGCATAGACCAATGATTTGACGTAGCCCCAAAGAAAAAAGTCTAGAGGCGTTAAATCTTCCAATTTTTGCCAAAAATAATCGGTAATCATGGCGCGATAACGATCACCATTCACAGTAACGTGACGATCATTATAGTCGACGAAAAAATATAGCCCTATGACGCCGCCGGCATGCAAACCGCACCAAACAGTTATTTTTTGTGGATGAAGTGGTGTTTCATGAAGCGCACGTGGATTTTCACCCGACCAATAACGCATATTTTGCTTATTGACGAACCCATTGAGCCAAAAATGAGCTTCGTCACTGAAAATGATTTTGCGATGAAATTGATTACCTTGGCGCATCTTTTCCAGAGCCCAATCGGAGAACGTACGTCGCTTCAAATGGTCCATCGGCTTCAATTCTTGAGTCGGCTTGATCTTGTATGGGTGTAAACCAAGATCCTTACGCAAAATTCGCCATAAAGTGGTCTGGGTGATGCCCAACTCTTGAGAACGCCGTGGAATTGACTGATATGGATCATTTGTTACGGACGTTTCAACGGCAGCGATATTTTCGACACTTCGACCAACCCGTTGTCTCACTGGCACGGCAACATCACATAACGAATATGTAGACTAAAATTTTTGCACTAAACTTGTTACTGCCTGTCTACTAGGGCGACAATTACGACCGAAAATCGGAGTTAACGCTCTTAAAGTAGCGGCGGTCACCGACTCCGAATTTCTGTAGTAAATTTTTATAATTTGCAGACGTTGTGACAGTTCGATGATTAGTGAAAGGGTGAGTTCACAAATTGAATTAAAAGTTGTCAAGTCCCTATTGGAAAACACTTTACTTTTCCAATAATAAAGAAACGTTTCATGGAGCAATATATAATAAATATACAATAACAGATATCATTGACCATAAGAGCGGAGACAGAATTAGGACCCATCGTCATTGTGGATCTTAACAAATACACAGCCCGAGGAAGATCATTCCCAGTAGAAGAGTGGATATTCAGCGCAGTTGCATTCAAAAAGTGATTCATTAGTTGCTACGTGATTACTGTTAAGAAAGACAGACGATATTATAACTATTTTACTACCATTTTTCGATATTATAACTATTTTACTACTACTGTATATATATATATATATAAGTTCAATCAATAAGACAATATATTTTGCGAAGAATGTCACCAAGTTAGCGTTACTTGTAGCACAGGTCTTTGACCCACATCAAACGTCCGTCTAAGAGCATGCCAATATGCTTTATTTCATCCTTTTGCGAGAGGTTATAACACAACTATCAACGTTCTTTCTTGGTGAATTTAGTAGCGCTGCATTTAATACGCTGTAATTTATACCATTTGTTGAGTTTATTTATTTGCTTCTGGAAAACTTGAAGCGCTTGTTTGGAGCGTCGCTTTTAGCTGTCAGAATACGTATACAGAATACGAACATTGATATGGAAAAGAGTTTTATCTACCTTCTTTGATTAATTCAATCGACTACAATCTCCATTCAATTTTACCAAACAAACTATATATGGAATATCGACATATGTCTTACAAGAAATTTACCAGGATATTTCTCTCCTTTGACAATAATCCTAAATAAGTGCTTTAGAGAGGAGTATTTCCTCAGTAATTAAAACCAGAAAAAATAACTCCAATTAACAAGAAAGGGAACAGAAGATTGTTTTCATTATCGGACGATGTCAATTCTGCTAGGTATTGCTTCTGTGCCTGAGCATACGCTCAAAAATATTATTTAGTTGAATCTAGGCTGCTTGGAGCAATGTAAAAACTTGCAGGTGCAGTATTTTGGTTTGAATTATCTTTATCACCAATATTTTCTGGATTAGCGTCATCGCCATGGTCATAACTGCTGAATCCAGAGAGCTTTTAACAATCTACTTTGAAATTACTGGTCATTATGCCATCATTTTCTACTTCTGAAACATTGTTTTCTCCAAAAAATTGGTTTAATACACTCATTCGCCCATTGCAACGACATCTCTTCGGAGCATCAAACTTTACACTTGCTTTTGCAACGTCACTTAGCGGTGATTGCGATTTTAACTTCTAATTAAAAAAAAATAGATAAAAATGATTTGCTATGAGAAACAGCTGAATGAGTGTAGGAGGGTGGTCCCAGAAGTACCTGATCCATCAAAGAAAGCACAAATATTTTGGAAAGAAATATATTTATTTTTCAACGTAATCTCCTTTGAGCTCTATACACTTTTCCCAGCGATGTTCAATAAGTTCAATACCCTTTTTATAATAAGAACTGTCTTACTCCTCAAAATAGCTATTAACTGCCGACATCGCTTTTTCATCGTTGGAAAATCTTTGACTACTGAGCCATTTTCTCAAGCTTAGAAACAGAAAATAAGCCGAGTGGGCTAAATCTGGTGAACAGGGTAAAGTAGCAATTCAAATTTTAATTTATTAATTTTTGCCATTGCAATAACGGATTTGTGAGCGAGTGCATTGTTTTGATGAAACAACACTTTTTTCTTTGCCAAATGTGGTGGTTTTTGCTTGATTTCTTCGCTCAAGCGTTGCAATAAGTTCGCATAATACTCGTCGTTGACAGTTTTTCCTTTTTCAAGATGGCCAATGAACATTATTTCACACGCATCCCAAAAAACCGATAATCTGACTGCCTGTAAATGAAGCGGTCTGCGTCTTCATTGGAGCCGGTTCTCCCTTTTTAATCCATTATTTTGATTGTTCTTTTGTCTGGTGTGTTAAGTGATGGACTCATGTTTCATCCATTTTTATGAAACGGCGCAAAAATTCTGTTTTGTTGCTGTGAAACTTCGCTAAACATTCAATTGAAACATCTTCAGCGATGTACCGCACTTTTTGAAAGGCCTACTGTCTGCTAGCTCGCGCACTTTCATTCGACGATCATCCAGTACTGCCTTTCTTCATCATTGCTCGTCTTGGCAGCTCGTACGGTCTCGTTTATAGTCTGCTACCGAATATTTCACTGTTGTAAACGAAGGAGCAGACTCGCCCAGAGTAATAATAATAATATTAATAATAATAACGTTTGTTGCCCATCAGGTCATAACGGGACAAAAGGACAAAATAGATTACGTACATAAACTATCATACAAAATAAGAATAATAAAAAAAAAGAAAAAGGTACATTAGATATACTTATACATATAAGTTACATAACAGTTCCATTGAAAATGTCACTGTAAATAACGTCGGTGTTCCTAGACATATGAACTAATGGAGTCCTCCACCGTAGATTGGTTCTTGGGGTACCATAAGTGAAGGTAGGCACACAGCGGGACGACGCACGAGGAACACAAAAACTCACACTGGCTAGTAGATCGGAACAATCAATCTCATTATTGATTAGTTTGAAGAGAAATCGCGCACTATGGACAGATCCCAATCCGGATACATACCACTAGATTTGAAACTTAGGAATCGCAAAAAGCGCCCCTGTATACGTTCCACAAAATACTTCTGGATGTTGTAGTATGGATACCAGACCACCGATGCATACTCCAGCTCAGGCACCACTAAAGCGAAGTACAAAGTCTTGATTAACATTGTACAATTAAAATGTTTGGACGCTGTCATAATAAAACCCAGCACAGCAGAAGCAGACAGGCAAATATTCTCGATATGTGGGTTGAAGCTCAAACAGCCATCAAATGTGATTCCAAGATCTTTAATTTTGTTACAACAATATTATAACATGAAGGAAACAGTTCAGCACTATTAAAACTCGCATTTAACCAAGTTTCAGATATCAAAACTATGTCATAAAACAGTTCACATATGTTGCTATAAAACGTTTGGGTTTTAGAGCGCAAACCACGTACATTCTGATAGTATATTTTTATGTCAGAAAAGCTGTTGGGCACATTAGTTTAAAGGTTTGACAACTTGAGGTATACCATTTTTATATTTTATTTTTAAATTAGTTTCACCATTTGCTATACGCTCCTCTAGCTCCCCACGAACTCCCCTATACACCTCCCTTTGCATTTCAGTTCGATCAAGAGAGATAGTAATATTATTCCACTGATTAACAGCCTTTAATTTTCTAGTATTATTCAGGACGGTACGAACAGCAGACTCCGAGGACAGCTGAACTTTTATCGGACGACAACGTTCAGTATTGCTGGCGTCAAATTTACCTAATCTATTGAGTTTTATACTGCCTTCATTTAACCCAACACTAGAGAGGATGTCTTTTACCGCAATACCATCTCTATCAGTCTGTTCCCCATCACTTGCACAAGTAGTCTCCTTACAACCATAAATAATTATATTAACCTTGCGCCGCTCACGCTCAGATACCTCCTGCACAATCTTTTCCATGTCAATTGCAGATATAGCAGTAGAAGGAGGAGGGGCTTGTTGAACAAAATCTTTAAGCACCTTAATTTCCTCCCGTAACGCGACAATGGAAGCCCTTAAACTGTTTAAATCACTACCAAGCTGCAAACACAGTTTGCAACTCCAAGCAAGACCAGAATTGGAGCGTATCTTACGAGCTTCAGCATTTGATAAATTAACACAATCAATTTTGAAAGATTTTCTTACAAATAACGCAATTAACTGACCTGTGAGCTTCTACAGTGGCACCGCAACAAGAACACTTTATCGGATTCATTATTAAGCTGTATGAATTATAGGATTAGACAGGGACACAAATTTCACCCTAGCGCTGCCTATCGCAGGGACTTCACTACAGACAACACAAAGGTTAGTAGGCAACGGCAAGGATCAGCAGCAGAGACAGAGGAAAGCTTCAACAATAATTAAAAATAATAGTTCAAATATTGCGGATGAACTTGTATATAGCAAAAATATGTGAACTGAGAAAAAGATCCGGCAAAAATTGCAAACACAAAAAAGAAAAAAAAAGCATTTGCACACAGAAAACAGACCACTTATCACGCTAACAGTAGTCAGCAGAGCAGCAGTATGCCACAACCACTGTCACTAGATAGATTGTGAAAAACACTACAAGATGGTATATAATACACTAATTAAATCGCAATAAAATAGCACCAAATTTAATAAAATATAGAGAATAAACAATATGCACGTACTCTGATTCCAGAATGGAACTGTAGGATCCAGTTCAGCTTTTATATCGGCTGGGCTGAGGCCTTTCAAATAGAAGTATTGTATCACCTAACGATGACCGATTTTCTCCATTTTTACAAGTTCACTGAAAGCGTTCACTATTGATGGCTGCCAAACAAATACTATACAACGTGGCGTCTTCAAACTTAAAACATATACTTTATAATACAGTGATATATTTCAAACAACTACTGGCATCTCTAGGTCAGGCCGGGTACTTATGGATCACCCTCGTATGTTTAGACCATACCAGGAAACATTTAGGAATTCTTAATATAAATTATAAGTAATCAAGTATTACTCTAGACCTCGTTTAATCATCTTAGGGTTACTAAATATAGAGAGGGTTACAATTTAATTTTTAATTTTCAATAAGTAAAGGCCAAATAGATACAATATATTGTAATTCTGTCTCTTGTAAAAATTGTATTCCATTCCAAAGGTAATTGAATATTATAGAATCAATATTTTAAATTGAAATTAAAGAAAATTCTATCGATTTCAACTTGTCTTGTTTTCTTCACTACTGTTTCAAAATTGCTTCGTATAAATTCAGTTTTTCCTTCATTTTATCTCATGAATGGTTTTGTATCTAGAGAAAATCCTATTATTTATATTCTTGTCTCTGTTCATTGCTCTGTCCTCGTACTGTAAAACCTAAATTTTTTGCTTTAATTTTCGAACGAACTAAAATAGCACCTACCCATATTGGCAACGAGATAGCGCGTCACACGAAGTCGAGCAACGGAAGAGGTTAAATTGAAAAGTGCGCCTTCGCAAATAACGCTGGAAAACTTCTTCTTCCCGGCGGAGTCCGAATCAATATAGAAATGTCAAACGGCACCTTTATTTCCTTCAACGTCAAAAGGTTTACTCTTACCGAATCTGGAACGTTCTGATATACACACGTGTACGTGCGTGTATTTGTATACGTGTGTACGTGTTGTTGCCTCGGGGAGTAGCACGAAGAGCTTCGCTAACAACAACACTTTTTGACATCTAAGGTACACATGTGCGCTCATTTATTCTCAAGCTTTACACAAATAAATCGGCACAAATAGCAGCCATGGAGTTGTTTGGCGAAGATACTTGGATAAAGCCTCGCCAAACAGCTTTAATTTTTAATGGGGTTCCTAAAAAGCCTGACGAAAATTTAATTGGATAACTTTAGACGCAAGAGAAACTAAAATATCAAATGCCATGGCGAGAGTGAGGTTATGTTGAAACTCCATGTTAATTTAAAAGTTTTCGATCACGTAAAGTATGTTTTTTAACTTGATGATTGCAAGATACTTCGAAACAGAAACAACTTTAATAAATCTGTTTCAAAAAATCATGTGTGATACATTTACTATTTAATATAATAATTATTATTAATATAATTTGCACTAAATATTCTCAAATTAATCCAGCGTTCCGATATTGTCTAAACTGGTATTCATTCTATTGTTTCTCATGTCAAATAATTTTTATTTTTTGAAATTATAAAATAATTTTTATCAGCACTACCTTACATTTACATAAATTCAAGCAACATTCTATATTAACACGTTTTAGCTTATTACTGACGTGTTAATTAAATTGAAGTAAATGAATGTCAAAGTATATTTTATCATGCTGTTGAATCGTAATCTGCGTTGAGTAATGTTGTAGAAAAAAAGCAATAATTACATCGAAAAAGTGTGTGTAAAGTGAAAAGTTTGGTAATCCAAATTCCACGAAATCTTTTGGAGAAAGTAAAGTTTCGGAAAATAATGACAATGTCTAGTGATTTCGAAGCAAACTGTGATGAGTTCTCTAGATCCGGTTGTGATGACAATGGTGATGATACTACAGAAATTATTAGTTGTGGTGATAATCCAAATTCAAATAGTGCTTATGCAAATTCTTATGTTTTCCCAAGCAGTTTGGAATGGAGAATAGAACCACCAGCTAATAATAACATTCAACCATATATTATTCGGTGTGCACATGGCGTAGTGCCTGCTGCACGAAGAGAAATTTTCTAGTTATTCGTGACTGAAATTTTTATGCTGAAAATTATGTATTGCACTACCTTATAATTAGAAACAGGATGTGTTTACAATGGGAAATAAAAAACGTGGATTGATATAATTAATGATGAACTTTATGCATTCCGTGGATTACTTATTTATGCTGGAGTTGACAAAAGCTGGAATATTTCTGTAAGAGAATTTTTTTATGATGAATTTGCAATCCCATTCGTGCAAGCACGATGCCTATATTTTAATTTTAAGGAATACGAAGGTTTATTAGATTTGATGATAAAAGAACTCGATATACGTTTAGAAACCGATAAAATAGCACTGATATCTTTCATCTGGAATCTGTTTATTCAACAATGCAGAACGTGCATCATACCAGATACCAAAACAACAATTGATGAACAACTTGTTGACTTCATTAGTAGATTCCGACTCGTTCAATTATATTCAGTAAGCCGATAAAATATGACATGAAACTTTTAAATCTGGCTATGCTCTTGATGGTTGATGTTGACCGCCAACCTGGAAACCTGTAAATAAGAATTATGATTCTAAAATAGTCCAAGCTTTAGGGCATATTATTGATAATTCTAGTCTGAATCTAACAATTGACGGTTTTTTTACGAGTGTTCCATTACCTTTTAGGAAAAAATATTACTCTTGTTAATACCATAGGTCAAAATAAGCAATATTTGCCAAAAAAGATGAAACCATTGAAAAATTGTTTAGTAACATCTTCTCCATTTCGATTCAAAAGCAACGTATGGTCAGTTACGCACCTAAAAAGAACAAATGCGTAATTTTACTACGCATAATGCATCATTACATGGCCGTCAATGATGACGTTAAAATAGTAAAACCAAAGGGCGGTGTCGACTTTATGGACCAAGTATTATCTACAAGCACGTTAGACGGTAAAGTAAGCGATGGCTAACGAGGTTTTTTCTCAATAAAATTATTTTTATCAAGGAACATTCAAAATATAACGGTGGCTTCACTCATAAACGCGAAATCTTTCTGAAATAGTTGAAAAAGTATACCAGGTGTACTAGGATGTCATTACCAGATTTTCTAACAGATGTCGCTAGGCTTAAGTATGCAATCTTACAACTTGACGCATGTGTCATTTTATGTTACTGAAGCCATATATGTTATATTTTGTGAAAGTAACACTGTGATAGATTTATACCTCTTCGAAAATGCCGAGTTTTGTGCCTGAAAAAGTGCATTTGCGGCAGGCATTATCTTCCTTTTTTAATCAAAAGACAAAAGCCGCTGAAAGTCATCGTTTGCTGATAGAAACTTACGGTGAGCATGCTCCAACCATAAAAACATGTGAGGCGTAGTTTCGACAATTCAAAAGTGATGATTTCGATGTGCAAGACAAAGAGAGTTTTGGGAGAACGAAAAAGTTTGAAGATGCGAAACTTCAGGAGTTATTGAATGAAGACCCAACCCAAATTCAAAAACAATTGTCAGAAGCATTAACTGTCGCCCAAGAAACGATTAGCGAGCGATTACTAGCAATGAGAAAAATCTAAAAGTTGGAAAAGTGGGTGCCACATCAATTGAATAACAAGCAAATGGAAAATCGACAAATCGTCCGTGAAATGCTACTTCAAAGGTATGATCGGAAGTTATTTCTGCATCGAACAGTAACAGGTGATGGAAAATGGATTTATTTCGAAAACCTGAAGCGCAAAAAATTGTTTTGGTCACAAGACAATGGATTGAAACCCGGTAAAACAGTTAATTATTAAATTATTAAATTATCAATTTGAACCATACATACATTCATACATATTAAAACGTTCATAATGGGCCCGAAGACACGGTAAAATGATTTTAAAACACAAAAGCGCGCCGTCTCATAGAGCAAAACCGGTCTAGGAATGGTTGAAAGCACTTGGATGGAATATAATATCGCATCCGCCGTACTCTCCAGACCTTGCCTCGTCCGACTATCACGTTTACGCATTAATAGGCCCCACGCTTGCAGACCAGCACTTCGCCAATTTTGAAAAAGTTAGAAAATGGCTCGATGAATGGTTTTGCTCAAAGGACAGACAGTTTTTTTTGGGATGGCATCCATAAATTGCCTGGAAGATAGGCAAGATATGTAGAAATGAATTTTGAATAAATTTTTCTATTTTCTTGAAAATTATGTAGTTTCTGTTACGAAAAAACCGGTAATGACTTTCCGGTACACCTGGTATACCCTATTTATACTGTTCTATAGAAAGTTTTGTTATATAATAACTACATATATTTGTTTTTCGTGAAATTATCTATTAAATGTCGTTTTATCTCGAATAGTTAATGTTGTCGAATTGTATGATGAGTTTTAATAGATGATCTCGAGAGTTTTTTTTGGGATGGCATCCATAAATTGTCTGAGAGATTGGCAAAATGTGTAGAATCAAATAGCCAATACTTAGAATAAATAAATTTTCCCATTTTCTCAAAAATTGGGTAGTTTTCTTACGAAAAAACCGCTAAGTACACAGAATGTAATGGTGAATGTAAAATGCTTCATTTGTAGCGTCAAGGAAGTGTTGAAAGTACTTGAGCGGGGCACAGCATCGCACCCGCGGTACTCTCCGGATCTTGCCCCGTCCGACCATCACCTATTCGCAACAATGAGACAGGCCCTTGCAGAGCAGCACTTCGCCAAGTTAGAAAACGGTTCGAAGAATGATTTTGTTTAAAGGACATACAGTTTAATTTGGAATGATATCTATAAATTGTCTGAAAGATGGGCAAGATGTGTAGAATCAAATAACAAATATTTTGAATAAATAAATTTTTCCATTTTTCTTAAAAATTATGTATTGTAGTTCTTTTACGAAAAAAACCGCTAAGTGCACAGAATGTAATGATGAATGTTACCATGTTTCCTTCGTAGCTATTCCGGAGTTTCCCAACTAGCCCTCATAATTCTTGCTTCTAAAACTTCTCTCATTGTTAACGCAATAACACCATTTTTAACTTAGTTAAATTGAAGGATGAATCCGGTCACATATAACAGAATATTAATTTCAACTCGATCATCTTGAATTTATAAAGTTGGGTATAAAAGAACGGGATCAGCATTGTGGTAAAAGGTTTCAAATAAAATGTACTTTTTTAAAGAGATTTTATTCTGCCACTCAATAAGCTATTACATATTTTTTTCTATACAAAACGTATACAATGAACAGCTCTACCAGTATTATTGTCTCGAATAAGGACAAATTTTGGGTGGACTTTCTTGACAATCCGGTCTAAAAATGAGAAATATTAAAGCAACAAGTGAATACTTCAAGTTTTTTATTCATTTTGTCTGTAATCATTTGTGGAAGGTATAGAACCAAACTACTTACCTATCACGAATAGGATGTCTCGAATCTGAACATGTCCATGGATGTAGTTCACATGGCGTTCTAAAAATGAGAAATATTAAAACAACAAGTGAATACTTCAAGCTTTTTATTCATTTTGCCTGTAATTATTTGTGGAAGGTATAGAACCAAACTACTTACAGCACATGAATATCATCCTGTGGATTTGCCATTGAAAAGGCTAAACACATGAAGAAGCACAAAGTTAGTATTGCAAGTTTCTTCATATTCATTGACTGAAAATATTCGCTGTAGAACAAAACAATGAAATTCTTGTAACCAAGTGTGTTGGTATCTGTCGATAAAGTAAGATGGAATTATTGAAGTCAATTGTTTAATATTTTATTGTTATCGAAAGAAATAGCAATAAATTTTATTCTTTTGTATTTCAGTATTTCGACCGGAAAGGTGTAATAAAACTCTCATTACACTTTTCATCATTTAGTAATTTATTATTACGGACGGTACTGAGGGGGGGGGGGCAGGTTGTTTTGTCTTATTTTTTTCTCTTTCAACCTGCAATACATTTCATATTTTACATGATTTCATTTGATTTAATTTTTTTCGAATAATAGTTTTCCTTTACACGTCTTACATTTTTTATTTTATTTTTCCTGTTTAGTATTGTACTCGAATTAAATCACTTTTATTTTAATATATTAAGGTATATATCTAAATTAAATTCTACAAATACTACTCATTCTTCTCCAATAACAATAAAATTGTCATTAAGTTGAAAATTCTTTTAATGAATTGGTTGCTCAGACAGAGCTCAAGACAGTATACTTATTTGTAAAACAAAGATAAGTTTTCTTAATCAATCAGTATTTAAGATTATCATCCTTTCAAGCAGCGATAACACTTTCTTTCTAGTAAACGTCAAACAAAGCCCATCAGAATATGAAATATTACATTTTTGATTATACCGATTTCACGGAACCCTAAACAATTTGGACAGTCAGTGACAGACCTTCCGCCAAGTACCACGAACAGCTACTTAATCTGTAATCTGAAGTCAGCCGTTGTTGTGATTTGACTGACTCGCGCCCCACCACTTTACATTCTGATCGGCATTCGGTATCTAGGCCCGAATATAATATGATATGGTGTTTGTAGCATTTTAATATGAAAGCACGGTATATCAAAAAAGCAAAATTTGAAATTCCTAAAAGTAAAGTAACACGTGACAACTCCCACAAAAACTTATAAGCACTTGAATTTTAAAAAAATAAACTTTTTATATGCAAAACCAGAAAATAGGCAGAAAGGTTAGTATCTGTATTGAAGTCAAACATCTCCAGAAACATACTTAAAGCAATTTGTACATACGCAATACCAATTAAGCGGTCCAACAAAGAACTAGAAGAGTATGCAATGTTATGATTTGACACATGTTATTTAGTCTACTGACATGAAGCTTCAAAGCCATATATGTTATATTTTGCGAAAGCAACACTGTCATATATTTATTCCTCTTCGAAAATGTCGAGTTTCGTGCCTGAAAAAGTGCATTTGCGACACGCATTACTTTTTTTTATTTAATCAAAAGAAAAAGCAGCTGGTAACCATCGTTTGCTGGTTGCTATAAAAACATGTGAGGCGTAGTTTCGACAATTCAAAAATGGTGATTTTGATGTGCATGGCAAAGAACGTTCTGATAGACCGAAAAGCTTTGAAGATGCGAAACAGCCGGAGTTATTTGGTGAAGACCTAACCCAAACCCAAAACAATTGGCAGAAGCATAAAATGTGGCTCAAGAAACGATTGGTGATCGATTACGAGCAATGGAAAAAATCCAAAAAATGGGAAAATAAGTGCCACATCAATTGATTGACAGGCAAATAGAAAATTGAAAAATCGTTTGTGAAATGCTGCTTCAAAGTTATGATCGGAAGTTATTTCTTCATCGAATAGTGACTGGCTATGAAAAATGGATTTATTTCGAAAACCCTAAGTACAAAAGGTTATCACTTGGCGAAGCCGGCCTATCGACTCCAAGGCCAAATTGTTTTGATCGCATGACAATAATGCTCTGCGTTTGGTGGGACCAGAGTGGCGTGTTATATTACGAACTGTTGAAATTTGATGAAACAGTTGATATTAATCGCTACCGACAACAAATTATCAATTTGAACCATGCATTGATAAAAACGTTCGGAATGGGCCCGAAGACACGGTAAAGTGAATTTACAGTGCGGTAACGCGCCGTCTCATACATAAAAACCGGTCAAAGAAACGTTGAAAGCACTTGGATGGGACCTAATATCGCATCCGCTGTATTCTCCAGACCTTGTCCCGTCTGACTATCGCCTTTCGCATCAATGGGACACGCGCTTGTAAAGCAGCTCTTCGTCAATTTCGAAGAAGTTATAAAACGGCTCGATTAATTGTTTTGCTCAAAGGACAAACAGTTTTTTTGGGATGGCATCCATAAATTGCCTGAAAGATGGGCAAGATGTGTAGAATCAAATGACCAATGCTTTGAATAGATAAATTTTCCATTTTCTTGAAAATTATGTAGTTTTTTTACGAAAAAAACCGGTAATGACTTTCCGGTACACCTGGTATACCCTACTTATTATACTGTTATATAAAAAGTTTTGTTATATAATAACTATATTTGTTTTTTGTGAAATTATCTATTGAATGTAGTTTTATTTCGAATAGTTAATGTTGTCGAATTGTATGATGAGTTTTAATAAATGATCTCGAGAGGCTCTGTTTATATAAAAGAAGATATTGTCCCAAACACGCATCTTAGCATTAATTTTATTGAAATGTATTTATAAGACTATAATAGTAAACAAAAAGCTAAGTTACAAAGTAAAAGATTTTAATCATGCAATGATTGAGAACAAGTATACTATTCTAATCTCACGTTCAAGTTATAAATTTTGCTCGCGTATAGTTCGTATAACTTGAACTGTAGTACCATAACATGGGAGCCCAGAACTCTATAGGAGCCCTTGAGTGCAACAGTAATTCTAACTATTGAAATTGGAAGTTATTAGTGGAGAGGGCTCTGCTTCATATGTGGGACGATTGCACGATATCAATATATAATATATACACTAAGTTATTGATGCAATTTCGAGTTTTGGTAGTGGAGTATAAACTAGTAAGCACATCGGTGAAATGGGCTTTCTATGTGTACATATGGTATATATGTTTTGCTCTCACTAACATAACAGACTACGACATCGCATCCCAATACAGAGCCAAGTTTTGATTATTAAATATTCATTTTCCCATTACTATAATTATCCACCGGAACGTCGTTACTGGTTTTTCTAACACATGTCGCTAGGCTTAAGTATGCATTGTTATGATTTGATACATGACATTTTATTATACTGACACCAAGCTTCAAAGCCATACCTGTTATATTTTGTGAAAGTAACACTACCATAGATTTATACCTCTTTGAAAACGTCGAGTTTCGTGTCTGAAAAAGCCGCTGAAAGTTATCGTTTGCTATTAGAAACATACAGTAATCAATCATAAAGACATGTGAGGCGTGGTTTTGACAATTTAAAAGTGGTGATTTCGATGTGCAAGGCGAAGAACGTTCTGGTAGGCCGAAAAAGTTTGAAGATGCGAAACTGCAGGATGAAGTCCCAACTCAAACTCAAAAACAATTGGCAGAAAGGTTAAATGTGGCTCAAGAAATGATTAGCGACCGATTACAAGTATTGGACAAAATGCAAAAAATGGGAAAATGGATGCCACATTAATTGAATGACAGGCAAATGGAAAATCGAAAAATCGTCTGTGAAATGGTGCTTTAAATGTATGATCGGCAATCATTTCTATATCGGATAGTGACGGGTGTGCAAAATGGATTTATTTCGGAAACCCTAAGGGCAAAAAATCATGGTTATGACCAGGCGAAGCCTACCCATTGACTCCAAGACCAAATCGTTTTGTTCGCAAGACAATGCTCTATGTTTGGTGGGACCAGAGTGACGTGATGTATTGCGAACTATTGAAACCTAGTGATGCAGTTACTACTGGTTGCTATAGATAACAAATTATCAATTTGATTGATAGGAAAATGTCCAGAACACGGTCAAGTGATATTACAGCACGATAACGCTCCGTCTCATACAGCAAAATTGGAAGCATTGAAAGCACTTGGATGGGACATAATATCGCACCCGCCGTGCTCTCCCCTCCGACTGTCGTCTTTCACATCAATGGGATACGTGCTTGCAGAGCAGCACTTCACCAATTTCGAAGAAGTTAGAAAATTTGTCAATGAATGGTTTTGTTCAAAGAACAAAATTTTTTTGGAACGGCATTCATAAATTGCCTGAAAGATAGACAAGATGCGTAGAATCAAATGGCCAATACTTTGAATAAATAAATTTTTTCATTTACTTGAAAATTATGTAGTTTTTTTTTGTATGAAAAAACCGGTAATGCCTTTTCGGTACACCTGTTAAAAGCATCTGATGAAAACCTGCTCGCAAAAGTAAATTGAAGACAATAGCAAATAAACGAAGAAGAATATATTAATATCCCTTAAGAAACAACTAACGAACTGTTTATTAGAAAAAGAAGTTCTTGCGCAATAATTGAGTGTTACTTAGTTGAATTTAATTGCACTAAAAAATAAATAAAACACTTTTTCTAAATTTCACACTATATTATATCTTTACAGCGACTAGTTTCATCTGTAAGGCGCATTATCGAGTGTACAATACAGATTACAATCTCCTTTACATAGGAAAATAAAGAGCAAGTACATGAAAGGGGTACAAATAAAATATATAAGTTTATTTGTCAATAAATTAAAATTTTTTGAGATATCTACATATAAACATAAATAACAGTAAAACATTAAGAACTAATGATAATAGTTTCCGAACTAAAATTACGAAAGAAATTTTAGAATTCTACCCTCTCAACTTTCTAATTTTTTTAGAATAACTATGGATCTTGTTCGTTTTTTTTCTGAGATACAGTGTATATTGGGTCTTGGAAAAAGTTCGTGGCGTTTTTCCCGATAGATGGCATTGGTTGCCGATAACTAAAGAACAACAAGTCACAGCGACACCACCGACGGCTCGTTTTTTAGATAACCTTCCGAACGTTAGTTTGAGCGTAGAAACATTGTAATCGGTGCAGTGGTTGGAAAGTTATTCGCACTTGAAAATGGAGAAGAATAATGAGAAATTTCGCTATATTCTGCAATATTATTATGATAAGGGGAAGAACGCTGCGCAGGCTTGTGATAAAATTTGTGCTGTGTACGGTGAAGGTACTTTATCGAAATCTGTTGCGCGGAAATGGTTCGCTCGCTTTCGTTCTGGAAATTTCAATGTGAAAGATGAGTCACGCTCCGGTCGTCCAATCACTGAAAAATCTGATGAAATTCTTGAAAAAGTCCAACAAGATAAGCATATCAGCAGTGTCGATATTGGCATGGAGCTAGGCATTGACCACAAAACTGTTTTGAACCATTTACACAAAGCTGGTTACAAAAAAAAGCTTGACTTATGGGTTCCTCATGAGTTGAGCGTGAAAAACATGATGGACCGAATTAACATCTGCGATGCGCTGCTGAAACGGAATGAAATCGAGCCGTTTCTGAAACGTTTAATAACCGGAGATGAAAAATGGATTACGTACGATAATCGGAAGCGTAAAAGATCGAGGATAAAGGATGGTGAGCCGTCACAAGCGTTCGCTAAGCCAACATTGACGCCAAAAAAAGTGATGCTGTGTGTATGGTGGGACTGGAGGGGAATCGTCCACTACGAGCTACTTCCAACTGGTCAGACGATTGATTCTCAACTCTACTGTGCACAACTAGAGAGATTACGCCAGGCGATTGAAAGAAAACGGCCCGAATTGATTAATAGGAAAGGTGTTGTCTTCCATCATGACAACGCCCGACCACACACTTCTTTGATGACCCGTCAAAAATTGAGAGAGTTTGGTTGGGAAGTTTTGATGCACCCACCTTACAGTCCGGATATAGCACCCTCTGACTATCATCTGTTTCGATCTCTGCAGAACTCTCTCAATGGAATTAAGTTGGTTTCAAAAGAAGCCTGTGAAAACTACTTGATTCAGTTTTTCGACCAGAAACCACAGAAGTTTTTCACCGATGGGATCATGGATCTACCAAAAAAATGGCGAAACATTGTCGATAATAATGGAGCATATTCGGTTTAAATGAATTCGTCCACGCGCCATGCGGGGACCAGTTGAATTTTACTGAAAAAACGCCACGAACTTTTTCCCAGACCCAATATAATGGGAGTGAAGCTTAATTCGGTTACTTTTTTTGTAAAAAAATGCCTTTATTTTATAATCAAAATGAATGAACATATTATTCAAGGTATTGTCCATCGGAAGCTGCAATTTTTCCCTATCTTTCGAGCAGTTGATAGATTCCTTCCCAAAAGAACCGTTCATCCTTTGAGGCTAAGAACGAACTAAGCCAATTTTTAATTCCTTCAACTGAAGTGAAGCGTATCCCAATAAGGGCATTCTGCATCGATCGAAATAAACAGTAGTTAGAAGAGGCAATGTCTGGGCTATAAGGCAGGTGAGGTAAAACTTCCCAACCGCTGTTTTCCAAATAGTTTTTAACTGGTCTTGCAACATGAGGCCGAGCGTTGTCATGATGGAATTTTATAGACTCATGTCTGGTCGTATATTCTGGTCGTTTTTCGGCGATTACTCTCTTCAAATGAATTAATTGTTGTCCGTACAGCTCGCCGGTAATAGAATCACCAGGTTTTAACATCTCATAATTGATAACACCCGTCGAATCCCACCAAATAGACAGTATTACCTTGGAACCATGAATATTTGGCTTCGACGTTGATGTTGATGGCTGGCCAGGCTTTACATAAGATTTTTTTCTGTTTTGGATTGTCGTAATGAATCCATATTTCATCACCAGTAATGATTCGATGCAAAAGCGACTTCTTTTTATGGGGTTTAAGCAGCATTTGCGACATGCAAAATCGTCTTTCAATGTCTCTTCGCTGCGATTCGTGGGGTACCCAATTTCCTTGCTTATGGATGAATTTCAATGCTTTTAAACGTCTTGAAATGGCTTATTGAGTTACTCCCAACGCTATTGCAAGTTCTTCTTACGTTTGACATGAATCGTCATCCAGTAATGTCTCGAGTTCCTCTCTTTAAACTTTTTTAGTTGACTTGGACGCGGTCTGACTTTAATGCTGAAATTACCGCTTTTAAAACATCGGTACCATTCACAACATGATTTTTTTGTTCGCGCGTATTCACCATACACTTCTGCAAGCAATCGATGAGCTTCAGCTGCCCTTTTCTTCCAATTGAAGCAGAAAATTAAAACTTCCCGCAAATGTTGTTTATTTAACACAAATTCAAACATTTTCAATGAGCTCAAAAATAATGTTACTGAACAAAATTCAAAACAATGTAACTAAATATGGTTGACAGATGTCAAACCTTTCCAACAAAAAAAAACCAACTATCATACTCAACTACCCCAACAACCCAACCACCGGTTATTTCGAATCTGGCAATACTTATGTCATTCTATTCTGTCACAAAATTCAGTATATTTTCTCCACTGAACGAAACGAATCGATTTACGCTTGAGCAACGTTGGGATTTACTGGAAATTTATTTCCAAAACAAAGACAATTGGTCGGAAATTGCACGAAAATGTTGTACAAAATTTGGTCGCAGAGAAGGACCAACAGTGCCCGGTATGTTCCTGAAACTTGTTTCATTGTTGGTGCGCCAAGACGTGAGCGTGCTCGTACAGTGCGTACACCCGAAAATATCGAAGCTGTGGCTGAGAGTGTGCGTGAGAATCAATCAACATCAACTCGTCATCGTTCTCAAAAATTAAACATTTCACGCACCAGTTTACGTCGAATTTTGCGAAAAGATCTCGGTATGACGCCTTACAAAGTTCAATTGGTCAAGAGTTGAAGCCGCATGACCATCCGCTTCGGTTTCACTTCGCTAGATGGGTCAACGAGAAACTGCACGATGATGTCAATTTTGCTAAAAACATCATCTTTTCGGATGGAGCACATTTTCATCTTGTAGGGTACGTTAACAAGCAAAATTGCCGTATTTGGGGCTCAGAAAACCCACACGTGGTCTTACAGAAGCCAATGCACTCACTACGAGTGACAGTTTGGTGCGGCTTGTGGAGCGGAGGCATCATTGGCCCATATTTCTTTAAAAATGAGGACGGCGCAACTATTACGGTCAATGGAGACACCTATCGCACCATGATAGCCGATTTTTTTTCCGCTCGCTCTTCATAGTATTGATGTGAACGATATTTAGTTTGAACAGGATGGTGCAACTTGCTACACATCTCATGCCACAATTGATTTATTGCGTCAAACGTTTGATGGCCGTTTAATTAGCCGAAAAGGTGATGTCAATTGGCTGCCAAGAAACTGCGATTTGACACCGTTGGATTATTTTCTGTAGGGCGCCGTTTAAGATAAGTGTTATGTCGACAAACCAGAAACAATTGAGCATTTGAAGGCCAACATTTGTGATGCCATTGCTGAAATACGAC
The DNA here is from genome assembly GCA_031893035.1 of Dermolepida albohirtum. Taxonomy (NCBI): domain Eukaryota; kingdom Metazoa; phylum Arthropoda; class Insecta; order Coleoptera; family Scarabaeidae; genus Dermolepida; species Dermolepida albohirtum. The sequence goes on along the minus strand of JAVIWB010001880.1, from coordinate 111,556 downwards.
CCCATACACTCGAAAAAGTGCTCAAAAATTGGTCCGATCGAATGGGGTACTGTGAGGCCAGCCGCGGCAGCCATATGAATGAAATAATATTCCATTTCTAACCGGAATAATTGTACTTCACAACAAAAAAATAAATTTTGCAAAATTTCAAACCGTTTTTGTTTTATTGCATTTTTAAATTTAAACTGTTAAATGGCCCACCCGCTATAACAGCTAACGACCTCCATTGAAAAGTAACCGAATTAAACCCAATATAAATGGAATATATAAAGTTAGAGAAGAAAATTATGAAAGTGGAATTCATAAAATTTCGTGATGTCGGACAAATACGCGCGTGCATGTTTCTACCTCTTTGAACTCCTCCATTTCAGCCACAGAAATTTAGAATGCGAAGGTCGCGCAAACATCGTAACATGTATGTATGTACTTATATTTATACACACACACACACACACTGATACATAAATACAGTCGCAGACACACGAGAGGTACGCCCGACATAAAGTGATAAGCGGGCTGTAAATCTGAAATTCCAATTTCAGGCCTGCCTCTCTGAATATACGATAACCTCTATCCACAGTCCGTCTTGCTTGCTGTTCAGATGCGGTCCTTTACGCAATATTCCCGCATGTGGACAATAAATAAAACCGCGCGCCGATGAAATTTATTTCGCGTGAAAGGACCGAGCCAGAAGCCGAAACGTCTTGAGAGGATGAGGACATGGGAAAACCGTTAAGAAATGGATTGGTTTTATTGGCTGTTGCGGTAAGATGACGGCTTTTTTCCCTCCTTTTTTTCATTTCAATTTTGATGCGATTATTCAGCTTATTTCGGCGAGCGGAGAATTGAAAAATTTGTGTTTGAAAACAGGAACGGAGTTGTTAATAAGGAAAGGAGTGTATTTATAAGGCATCATTGGCATTGCATGAACAGACTGTTTTATGTTATTAAATTATGTAACACAGTAGGTTCTCTGTATAACGGACAGTAGCGGTGTTATGAAACTATCCTTTGGTGGGTGAAGAAAGAGTTTAAATAATTTTTAATTCATTTATCCTTACAACATACTTAAAACTAACTTATTTAAAAAAATCTGAAATTTTAGTTTGTTTTAGGTTTTCAATTCTTCTTTTTACAATTTGTGTTTCTACATGGCACACTATCTCAGCGAATTTTTCTCCGTGAGTGTCGCCAGACATGAAAAAGGAGTTTTGAATATCCTTTAGCTTTTCATAAGCTTTGTTAGTGCTAGTTTCTAAAATAATATCATCATCCTCATGGTCGCTATCACGTACATTGGTACTGTTTTGAAATTCACGCACACACTCTTGTACGCTAATATTGGGATTCTCGGTATGTAAATTGTGATCAATTTGTGCATACGATAATATGTGACGATGGGGTTTACAAAGTTCTGACAGTGTCACATCGTCTGCACTACTGAAGTCTATATCCTCGCAAATATCTTCGGCACTCCACTCACCAAATCCAGCTTTGAGAAAACTTGAGAAAATTTGTCGTTAGTCGCTTACAGTTTCCCAAGCAGTAATTATTTATATTAGAGCACTGAGAATGTTAATGGATATTCGGTAGATTTACAATCATCATAAACGTCTCTTAACTAAAAGTTTTCTGTAGTACTAAACGTCGGCAGCTATACCAGTGACGCGGTTCCGGCCCGAAAGCCCAGAAGAAGATAGTATGGTCCACGTCAATCCCATGATCAAGTGGCTGATAATGAGAGGTAGTGTTTGGGGGCAAAAATATTAGTTTAACATTTTGTAACTCATGTTTTAAGTGTGACGCGGCGTTGTGTAAAAATAAAACGACTTTTCTATTCCGCTGTTGCATTTTACTATCAAATTTGGTTAACCAAAGTGTTATAATTTCCCTCGCCATCCACGCTTTTTTAGAATATCACTCCACTAGCCACATGTTAACGTTTGCTCCTCTAAAGCATCGTGGATTTTACTTTTCCGAATTAGTAAAAGTCTCCTTTTCTCCAAATATATTCGCACACAAGAGAATAGTTAATCTTTCTTTAGCAGCGTTGCCACCCGAATATTTTTCACCTTTTAATGCAAAAATTTTATTTGGCAAAGCACGGAAAAAAGTCCAATTTCATCTGCATTAAGAACGCCTTTCGGCGAGTATTCCTTTGTGATAGTTATCAAGTGTTTCTTCCAGACAGATATTTCAGTCACATTTACTGCGGTGGCTTTACCACAAATTGTTCGAAATAATATGCTGTGTCGCAGAGAAAATTTGTCAAACCATCCATTTGAAGCTTTGAATTCATAATTTAGCTCTTGTGCAACTTCGAGAGCTTTTTCCCTTATTATTTAGCGCGCACTTTGCAAAACCAGTCATAAATTATTTGGCCCAGTGCAGATCCTTCTGTTTCCACAAATTTCTTCATTTGTTGGGAATTTCCATTTTCAGTAAACTATCTATTAATATCAACTTTGTTTTGCAAAATATCGCCCACTTGACTTTTACCGATACAGAATCTTTCCTCAAGCAGCCTCATACTAAGTTTATTCTTATCTGCACACTAAATAACATCAACTTTTTCTCCTAAACAGAGAATTTTCTCTTTTTCATAGTCATATTACTGTATGAACACTAAAACACTAGATATCTAACTTGTTAGAGCACTAAATGTCAACTCAATGCCATAAAAGTTACAGCCGTTTTATGAAAGACCATCACTACAATTGTACTTATTACCTGCCTTAATTACATGTTGTTCATATCCATTGTCAAGAATGTTACAGCGGTCATAATTGTCATACATTTATATGTATGTAATTACATATAATAAATCGAAAGACTATCATTACAGCACTTATTATATTAAAATATGGAATTATGTTTAGAAATTATTGGAATTGCAATAAAGTACTAATGTCCATTGCAAAGAAATTTTTTTTTCATTTAAATTTACTGTAGTGAATTTATATTACTGTCCGTGTCCATTGTTAAGAATGTCCTTTGGTCAGAGATTTTGTTATATAGCAAATAATATACTTACGGTCCGTGCATCAGAAACTGTCCATTGATTAGAGATGTTCATTGTCGGGAGATGTCTGTTAAGTGAGAATATATTAAAAAATGGCAAGTTTTCACGCAGAATTCCCTTTCATTCATCTCTATTTGTTGCACCGACCTTATAGCTTTTAACTCCTCTACCATTGCTAGCTTATTGGCATAAACCAACGAGACGTAACCCCAAAAAAGAAATCCAATGGCGTCAAATAGCATAAGCGAGATGGCCAGTCGACGGACCATTTCTCGAGATTACAGGGTTACCGAACTTCCCCTCTAATATATGCATCGTGACCAGCTGTGTGGCAAGTGGCACCATCTTGTTGGAACCACATATCACTGATGGCAAGTCCATCCAATTCTGGCCACAAATAGTCTTCCATTATAGCACGATAGAAGGAGCTATTGACTGTAATATGGAGCTCATTTTCATCGACGAAAAGATATGGTCCAGTCACACCTCCTGCACTCTTGAGACTCATCACTAACTATTATTAAATTTTATCTCCTTTTTTATTATTATTATAAAGCAAGAGTTAGCAATTCAATCATTTCCACCCCCAGTTCTTATTTACAAATTTTCCAATTAACCAACACACATACTGCCACCAACGCCAGGGTTAATTTTGTCGCCCGAGAACGACATCGTAAGGAAAAAATTGTCTTTGATACATAACAGACACAAAAAAATTAATTTTAAATTGCACGCATAAGTGAGAAATTTTTTTCAGAATTTTCAAATTTTATTTTATTACTTGAACACGTGAATTAATTTGGTCTACTTGAATTTTTTCACAATGGCAAGTTTAGTAAATTATCAAACGTTTGTTGGAGGTAAAATGATTATCAAGCGTTCTTTTGTAGTTAGTTTGTTCAGTTAATGAGGTTCTTTGTTGGGAACGTTGCGATAGTAGGTGAAATTTTCAAAGTAATATTTGTCGCCTTTAATTTTCACTTGTATTTGGCACGTAACTTTTATGTTGACGGTTATTTGTCATAATCCAAACAATTTTTATTGATACTTAGTTCAATTTACGCTAATTTAATTTATTTCATTTGTATTTTGTTAACTCATTTTGAAAATAAATATAAGACACTGAAACTATACTATATACATAAGTTTCGCGGATGCTACATTTGGTTACAAAGTAATAGAAGTTGAACAGTGAATGTGGTCCCACAAATGTTGTTGTGTCGGAAACATTAATGCAGTGTCTGAATTGATAATGCAAGATCGTCATGGGACATACCGTGAGATCGAGGCCTCTCTAGGTATTAGTAACGCCAGCGTGCAAAAGATCCTGCATTAACATTTAGCCGTTAAGAAGCTTTGTCAACTTTGGGTACCACATAATTTGACGACCGCTCAAAAAAGGACTTGCGCAAATTGGTGCCAAGACATGCACAGAAAATACAATGGTGGTGCTTCAAAAAACATTTATAAAGTCGTCACAGTGGAGTGTGTAGGTATTCCAAGATGAGACAAAACCAAAAAAAGTTGTTCGCGCTCGAAGCGCATCAAAACAAATGGTCGCCTATTTTTTCGGAAAAACCTGTCACGTTGCAACCGTGCCATTAGAGAGTTGTAGAACGGTCAATTCCGAATGGTACGCAACTATTGGTTTGCCAAAGGTTTTTAAAGAAATAAGGAAAACGAACTGAAAACGACAGATCATACTCCACTATGACAATGCGAGCTCTCACAGGTCGGTTCAAACAATTGAATATTTGACCGGGCAAAACATTGAATTGATGAGCCATCCGACGTACAGCCCTGATCTTGCACTCTGTGATTTTCTTTTTGTTCCCACACGTGAAGAATAAACTTCGTGGTCAACGGTTTTCTACGCCGAAAGAAGCAGTCGAGGCATTCAAAACTCGTATTTTGGAGATACCGCTTTCACAGCGGTAGCAATGGTTTTCGGATTGGTTTAAACGAATGCAAAAGTGCATTGATTTTCAAGGAGAATATTTCGAAAGGCAATAAAACTATTTTCGATAATAAAAAAATTTTTCTTGTTTACTATTCCCGAAATATTAAATAGAAAAACTGAATCAAACCTTTTCGCTGATCCACAGTAGTTTTGGCAGATGGTTCGTACCAAGCAAGATGTTACTAGAGTTCCTGGCAAACTTCATGGTTTTGTTAAAGAATGCAGCGATTAAGAGTTTATTTTTCACGACTCGTTTTTCTACCAAAATTAGTTGATTCGGCCCTGTTTGACTTTGCTTCCAGTTTGACACCTTTATGTTTATCACCTGCTTCACCGATTAAGGTAACCCATAACGTTAAGTGGTTGAAGACCAGGTTAACTGTTAGTGATGACGGCATTCCTTGTTTGCTTGTGAGGGACTATGCTTATATTTTGATTGATCTTCTGAGCACGATTTTCAACTTAGCTATTCGCTTGTCCGTCTTCCCTGATATTTGGAAGGTTCCTGGAATATCACCAATTTTGAAAGGGACCACACTTCCAATGTTTACAATTATAGACATATTGTCGTTATCTCCACTTTAGCAAAACTTTATGAAATATTGATTTACGGGTATGTCTCATATGGCATTCTATTGCCCGGCATGGATTTAAATCACGAAGGTTTATTATGATCAATTCGGCATTGTATCTCAGGAAATAGTCCAATCCTTTTTTACAGGGCTTTTCCTGTGTATTTGATTTAATTAAACATCGAAAAATGTTGGCAAAATAAAGATCCTTTGGTTCCGGCAGATTCTTTTTGAGACTGGTTAAATCAGTAGAGTCAATTGTGTAGACTGTAATGGGTTTAGGTCTCGGCTTTTTTGCTCCACTTTGAGAGTTCCGTGGGAGCCAACCACCGGATCACTTTTATTAAATATTTTCATAAATGACATTAAATTTATCGATTGCCCTGTATCAGCATACGCCGATAATATTAAGACTTATCACAAAATGGATTCGATCGCAAGTTTAACAAAATTTATTGCAACGACTTAAAGCCAAACACTTTTCTATGGTATCCAGGGTAACCTCATAAAGCGAATTCAGCATACTCTTTCCATTAAATGGAGTTGATGATATCCCGTGCATAACGAATTACACGAAGGACATGACATCATCTAACTCTCTGAAAGGGAAAAGTTCATCAGCGCCTTGTTCATGCTGAGCGTTCTTATTGGTAGTGTTAACGAATTTATTGTCAAATATTGAATTCCTCATATCACGTCTGAGATCAAGGTCGAATCTGGTGAATCATGTCTCAAAAGCAAGAACTAATATTTTGTTAAAGGCACTTATGACACATTGGGCACAGGATTTCAATCTTCTTGCGATGGATTAACCTTGACATCGGCATTTATAGATATGCTTTTGTAAATGTTGCAGTGTATAGATTTCAGTGTAGTTGTATTGTAATTTTATTGTTTCTTGTACACTCCTTAATTTTATTTGCTGACCATCGAGTAAATTATATATATATACATATATATATATATATATAAAATCAATGTACCCCGTTACCCATTTGGTGTAGGGTTAGTCCATTTTTCCACTAACAAATTTACGACTCTGCTTTTTGTTTTGAGCCAAAGTCTTGGCCTCCATCCACGACGTATTTCTTCCTATCAGAATCTTCCCCATCATTTCGTCCCACGTTTCTATCGGTCTATCTCGTTTTCACTAGCCGGATCTATTGATTCCCATACCTGCCCCACCGGCAAACTTGCATCCATCCTCATTTGATGTCACCACCAGCTGAGCTGTCGCTTTTCTATGAATTCTGCAATGGGTTCTATCTGTAGTTCTTCCCTTATTTTGTCATTCCTTAGTCTTTACCATTTTGTAACCCAATAATAAATTATTATTATTGTTATTAAGGAAAATGAAGGAAACGTAGCAAAAAAATTATATTATTGAGTATTAAACGTATTATACATGAATTACCTCAATGATTTTAAAAATTACCCCACTAGGAAACCTTGCAAACTGTCAGTCATTTATTTAAATGTTTAAGTTTACAGAATCATTCTAGTTTATAAAATACTTATTATATGTCCATCGATATTAAAAATAGAAAAAAAAAGGAATAATAATAAGTTGACGGATGTGAAATATCGCTTTATTCTTTTTCTTTACACCGTGAGCGAATAATACCTGTTTTATTCAAGAATTTACTATTTATTTGTAGTAGTAAGCCCGTCAAGGGTCTGTTAACGTAATGAGATGTTCCATTTTTAAACTTATCGAACATCTCGTCGAGCTTGTGGCGTTTTGCCATCTGCTAGTCGGTTAAGGAATAGCGTACCCTAGGGATACTCTACATCACTAGAAGATTTTCGTGTTGAATAGTACGACATTTTAGTGTATACTTTATTCAAATAAAAAATATCAGTAATGGAAAGAGAAAAATACGCTTTTTTAAAAAATAGAAAGAAAGAATACAGGCGACCTTTAGAAAAACAAAGTTTGTCGCCCCAACAGCCAAACTAAAATAAAACATTACATCGTAATATGCAAAGTATTACCTCCTTAGCTCGCTATGTATGTATATGTGAGAAGGGGTTAATTGTCCCTTTAATTAATCTAAATAAATAATAAAGATAATATTATTTAATAGTAATTATTTATTTGCGCGTGGTAGTTGGTACATTTATTACGAGCGCGTGTCCGGCTAGGTGAAGCACTGTAATAAATTCAAATAAAAAATAAGTAATTGCAGGATTTAATAATTAGTAATTACGATGAGCATCAAAAGTACAGGACGTGTGCCAAGCTGTAAGAAAGATATTAGTGGAAATAAAACAATAGGATTATTGACTAATTTAATTTAATTCTTTAAACTTGAGCATATTAAACAAAGGTATTTAGTAAGATCGAGAGTAACAAATAAAATAAGGTAAGCGTAATGGAGAAGCTGCAATAAAAGTAAATCTAGAGATATAAAGCTGTTTAATAAAATATAAACGAGGATTAAATTAAAATATGTATCGAATGATACGTGAGGTACTTGCGTGTATGTGCGTATATCCTGGACCACGATGCTATGCACGAGGGTAGCTGTTTATATTTCGGGAACTGGCAACTCTGCTAGTGTTGCCTCCGATATGATGATTGCATCGCGAAGTTTGTCATTTTTGACAATATATTTACCTTGATAGTATTATCCGGTCGCTATTTCTATTGTTCACAATAACTTGAAAATTTTATGTCAGCGAACAAATGGAATTAACTCGCGAACATTTTTGTGCAATTTTTTTCATAACTTTCAGCGTGGATTATTTCAACAACATCGGCGAACTGAATTCTTTATATGGTGATCAAGCACCATCGAAAACTATAGTATATTGTTGGTATAGTGAATTCAAATTTGGAACGTGTTCTTTGGACGATGAATTTCGGGAAGGTCGTCTCACAAATGTTGTTGTGTCGGAAAATGCAGTGCCTGAATTGATAATGCGAGACCATCATGTCACATACCGTGAGATCGGGGCATCTCTAGTAACACCAGCGTGCATAAGATCCCGCATGAACATTTAGTCGTTAAGAAACTATATTCATGTTGGGTACCACATAATTTGACAACCGCTCAAAAAAGGACTCGCGTCGATTGGTGCCAAGAAACGCACAATAAATACAATGGCGGTGCTTCAAAGAACATTTATAAAGTCGTCACAGGTGATGAATTTTGGATCTATACGTATGAGCCTGATAGTAAACAGCGGTCGACTGTGTGAGTATTCCAAGATGAGCCAAAACCAACAAAAGTTGTTCGCGCTCGAAGCATATCAAAACAAATGGTCGCCTGTTCTTTCTGAAAAACCGGTTACGTAGCAACCGTGCCTTTAGAGAGTTGTAGAACGGTCAATTCCGAATGGTACACAACTATTCGTTTTCCAAAAATTTTTTGAAGAAATAAAGAAAACCAACCAAAAACGACAGTTCATTCTCGACTACGACAATGCGAGCTCTCACAGGTCGGTTCAAATAATTGAATATTCACCGGACAAAGCATTGAATTGATGAGCCATCCGCCATACAGCCCTGATCTAGCACCCTGTGATTTTTTTTGTTCCCATACGTGATGAATAAACTTCGTGGTCAACGGTTTTCTACGCCGGAAGAGGCAGTTGAGGTATTAAAAACTCATATTTTGGAAATACTGCCTTCACAGTGGCAGCATTGCTTTTCGGATTTATTTGAGAATGCAAAAGTGCCTTGATTTTCGAGGAGAATGGTTTGAAAAGCAATAAAACTATTTTCGATCATAAAAAATGTTTTTTGTTTGCTATTCCTGAAATATAAACGGCTACCCTTGTATATTTTGCGGTCGCAAAATAAACACGCGGACACTATATGCGCGGGTAAAACTTAATTTCACAAACTTGTAGAAGGAATAAGTGTAGTCTAGGGTAGATGTCTCTGTTTTTCTTACAAGCTGGGGCTTTTAAGTAAAGAAGCGGTAATCTGAAGGTTAGGATACTAGTTATATTTGAACTAACCAATGACACGAGAGAATAGGCACGCTAGAAATTAGGCGCGCTAAAAGATTGGCATAAATTAAAAGTGTGATATCAATATAGGTACCAAGATATCTCGACAGAATATAGACGTGTATTCTATGTGAAAAAAGGGAAGAATTAATATTCGAATCCCTAATTGCATTTAGATATCAATACAAAATGCGATGACTATAATGTGTGTCAATGGAAGGTTACTAAGTTTCCAAGACAAGGTTTGAAAAGTTCAAAGTATTTGCTTCCTAGAAAACGACGACGGCTTGTTTTACTACAGCCTGACCGTACGTGACCAAAACAAGCTTTCGCATCTGAATATACACCACAAAGAATGTCAAGTAATAATAAGTTATGAATTTAAAATCGAATTGTAATTAACTTTAAATAAATTAATTTACAAACGATATAGAAAATTATTATATATGCGAACCGTAACACAAGAAGGTAAAATATTTTCATAAAACTTTTATAATAAAATACTATACTTTCTTTACACACTCTATAGAACTTTTTGCAATCGTTGTAATTGAATTAAAATAAATAAAATTTCCCACAAATACTGGAGTTCCTACTTAAAATACAAAATAGTAATCATTTTATTGAAACAAAGCTACATTCATTGTATACGAGTATATTAAATTAAAATTAAATACATTTTTGATTGGAAATTATTTGAATAACAGAAAATGCATACCATTTATAACGTATTGAGGCTGCATTAACACTTTGTTTCGTGTTCATTTTGAACGGACACTTCAACACCCAATATTCCACCCTCTCCCATTTACAAATCACCACTCCAGGTTTGAAGGGCCATCGACTTTTGTATTACTCGACAACGAACGCATTATTTCACATTACTCACAAAATTTCCTGTCATTCGGTGCTTTTAAATAGGTACTTTTGCATACGTTTTGTATAGAGGGTAATACATAAATAAAACAGTACTTTCACCATACAAAAAGGAGGGGTGGTAACGAAAAGAACTTGTTCAGATAATAAATGTACTGGGCCGAGTTATCTCTTAATGTAAACATTACATACGCAAACGAATATTTTATGACAGTGCGTGAATATAATGGATACCAGTAATGTTTTTTACAATACAATACCTTATTGACCTCGATGTCTATATTAATATATCGTTTTATACTTTGTTGAAGAAGCAAATACAACTTTAATATCAATTTCACAAGTAGTGTAGAAAACACACATTTTTAAGATCAAATGGGCTTTGAAAGAAAATGTACAGTGTCTGACAAAAGTAATGTCTTCCCCATGTTCATAGCTGAACTGGGCTAGTGTGACTCGTATGCACCCTTCAGTAGGTCGGTTCAAATATGAACATGGGAAGACATTACTTTTGTCAGACATTGTACATTTTATTTCACAGCCCGTTTGATTTTAAAAATGTATTTTCAACTCTGCGTACTTACCTTGTTAGTTATTGCAAGTGGAAACCCTTATTTACATAGTTATCTGTATTGAACTTTAAAAAGCAAATTAACACGTTTTAGTATTTTGAAGTCTTTGGTTAAATATAACTGCGAAAAAAACATTGCTCGAACATGTTTGACTAAATTTATATGCTGCTATAATCATAGCATCATACAAGTAATAATAATATTCCGTATATAAGTGATGCGGAATTGTTTGATGCGCTTCGTGCGGTGTAAATAGGAGACAAGCGCCGTAATATCGTTGGAAACGCTTCCGGTGGTGTAGAAATATACCTTGAAAATTATTATTATTACGGTGTAGATTTCTTGCACTACCTCAATCTAAAGTTGGTAAACACTTTACTCAATTACAGTCTATGGGTTTGAACATGGACTGTACACGGCTGATATTGTATGGTTCCATTATCAATCAAAAAATGGTATTTACTACAAGTTTTATGACGTTTCGTATGCCCATTTAGAGGTTATCATGGTTGCGATTACGCTGATCAAATGATGAATAATGAGTGAGGTTATTAGATCTATTGTTGTTTAAAAAATATTTCCGAATAATGTTGTTGTTGTTATACTGATTACTTTTGTATATTCGTGTGTGCATATGGTTTTATTTCTCGAGCTTGTATGTAACGGAGAAATTGATATCTTGTACGAGGATAGTTTGACAAGTAGTGAGAATGACGCATAGGTGACGCTCTAATTGGTAAAACAAATGCACTGTAATTTAGGTTGCCTATTTATATGTTTACATTCCAATATTTAGATAAATCGGTTGATTAATTTATTTTTGACAGCTGATTGAAAAAGAAGCAACATATCTTTTTGTTAAAATGGAAAAAGCAGAGTATCGTGCGGTGTTTAAATACTAATTAAGGGTATGAAAGCTACCGAAATAAAAGATAAGTTACGGGAAACATTAGGTGAATCTGCTCCATCATCCGCCACAATAAGTAGATGGGTAAATGAATTTAAACGTGGTAGAACAAGTTGTGTTGATGAAGCGCGCTCTGGAGCACCCAAAATCGTGACTTCTAAGGAAACGATTATAAAAATCCATAATATTATAACGCAAGATCGACGACTCAAAGTGAGAGAGATAGCAGACATGGCAAACATTTCAACAAAAAGCGTACACCACAGTTTAACGAAAGAATTGGGCCTTTCCAAGCTTTTAGCAAGATGGGTGCCGCGATTGCTTACGACTGATCAAAAGTTCACGTGTTTGCGCATTTCCAATGAGTGTTTGGACCTTTATAAACGGAATTCGGTTGATTTTTGTAGGCGATTTGTTACTTGCGATGAAACTTGGATACATTACAGTACACCCAAAACTAAACAACCGTCGAAGCAATGGTTAGAACATGGTTCTGCACATCCAAAGAAAGCAAAAATCACTTTATCGGCAAACAAAGTGATGGCATTAATTTTTTGGGATTCAAAGGGCATTTTGCTCATTGATTACCTTCAGAAAGGCGCCACAATAAACGTACAATATTATGCAGAACTTCTACAAAAATGAAATGTTAAGATTTGTGCTAAACGGCCAGGAATGGCAAAGAAAAAGATTCTGTTTCGCCAAAACAACGCTCCCTCGCATACAGGCGCAGTTGTAATGTACAAAATCCACGAGTTGCATTTCCAATTAGTACCGCATGCGCCTTGTTCGCCGGATCTAGCGCCTTCCGACTTCTACCTTTCTACAAAATTGAAAACGGCACTAGGTGGAAAGAAATTTTCGTCTATCGACGAGCTTATCATCTTCGTAAATGAGTATTTTGCAAGCCTTCCGGAATCGCATTTTAAAAAATTCGTTTTTCTTTTCCATTCTCATTACTTGTCAAACTACCCTCGTAATACCCGTTACTGACAGAACAATTGAGACTATTGTTACTGTTTCTGGATACCAAAGCTCTTTTAGTTCGATTGCAAGTGGTGTATATTTTACTATTTCCTCTTGTTCCTTTTGTGTAATGTTTGTATCATTTGGTATCGCAATATCTATTATATAAGTGTCCTTTTGTTTGTTATCAATATGTGTAATGCCTGCTTCTATTGCTAATAATTTGTTTATTTGTATGTATTGTCCCAATATATCCCAATATAATTTGTAATCATAATTTTTAGATACTTACCGGGGTGTATTTTTAAAATACCTTGTTCGTTTTTACAATTTGATGTTTGAGTGCAAGTTTTTGGTGAATAATTTTACTGCAATATTTTGTCTCTTTGTATTATCGTTATCAATATGTAGTTTACACCTTCCTGTTATACGTGCTATAGTTTCTTTGAATTGGTGACATTGTCTGCAAATGTCATTTTCTAAAAGCTCTTTAATTATGTGTTTTCTATAGCTCTTTTTGGCAATTACGTCGTCTTTTATTGCTAAAAATAAATCCTTCTGTTTCTGGAAACAATTGTTCAATTTTTAGCCCTTGATGATCCTTTATCTATGTTTGTGTCTTGCATGATACTGTACTAAGTGCAGTATAGTGTTTTTCTAGACTATTTCTCTTTCTTTTGTTGTGTTTATTATTTGAATTGTATTTTCTATGTTTTCTTGCATTGTGTATCGGTGCGCCCTTATTTGATAGTATTTTCTAAGATTTACTATTTGTATATTGTGTAATGTTTGTAGGGGGTGATTTATTTGGAGTTACTTTTCTCAAAAAAAAAAAACTTCCATTTTGTCGGTTATTCTCTGTTATTATACAAAGGAACTGTTTTGAAAATTATTTCCTTCAAATATTGGCAGTAACTGCGCCTAACATGACCCATTTTGAAGTTCCAATTTTCAGTGACGCATTCTAGCATTTCAAGTGCTATTTGGCGAATAACGCGAGTAATGTTGGCTTCCAATTGTTCAATCGTAGCTGGCTTATCCATGAAGACTTTGGACTTTACGTAGCCTCAAATGACAAAAGTCTAAAGGTGTGACATCAGATGATCTAAGCGGCCATTCCAAGGTCCATTACGTGAAATTAAATGTTCGTCAAATTGTTCTCGCAATAAAGCCATGCTTTCACGGGCTGTGTGGCATATAGCGCCGTCTTGTTGGAACCAAAAATCGTCGAGATCATGGGCTTCAATTTCATGTAGCTAATGGTCCATTATCATGGCGCGACAACGGCCGCCAGTCACAGTTACTTTGCGAGCGTCTTCATTTTCGAAGAAATATGGACCGATTATTCCACTTACCCGTAAACCACACCAAGGCATTGTTTTTCTAGATGTAATGGCAGCTCTTGAACCTCTTCCGGTTGCTTTTCACTCCGAATACGACAATTGTGCTTATTGAGATTAAGCCAGGAATGTTCCTCGACCGTTAACAAAATTTTGATAGAAGCAGTCGATTTTTCCAAGCTATTCAAGAGCCTGAAGACTGAAACGGTGGCGATTCGAAAGATCGGTCACTTTCGATTCTTGAACGACTTTAATTTTGTATGCTTTTAAATCAAGATCCTTACGTAAACTATGACAAGTTGTGGCATACGACAAACCAACCTGTCCTTTTTCACGGCCATCCCGTACCCTCTCCTCAACAACTGCTATAGTTTCTTTACTACATGCTGCATGTGAGGGGAGTACGTAGGCATACGAACCAGACAAGGACAGTTCGGACTAACACATGCATCTACACCGATCGTAGGTGAGGTAAGATAGGTAGATCACGTCGGTGAAAGTACAATGCCACAGAAAAAAAACGAACCTGATCTACAGACTTAAATACACCGAACACATATTAAATTTGAAGACCAAAACGTTAACGAAATGAATTGATTTGCTGAGAAATACGCAAATTCATAATTGCCATGAATATTGTTACTTCAATGTTTTTTTCATCTTTCATGTGTATTTATTCCTTAAAACTATTAACGAATATTTTTTCTCCATGAATTATTCAAAAAAGTTTACTCTATACCTGGGTTTTCTTTAAGTTTTGCAATTAAAACGGGAATATAACAGTAGATAGCTTTTAAAGACTCCACTGTTTTTCGAAGTATTCTCTACGAAACGAACTCTAGAAGCCATTCTTCCACGCGTTTGTACAGTCAAAATTGAGTTTTTGAAGGTATCGTGTGCTCCTTCTGATGACTAGAACCTTTGAACCCGCCGTCCGTTCTCTGTTTTCAGAAAGGTAAAGAAATCGTTTGGACTTAGGTCTGGACTGCACGGAGGATGGTCCAACGAATCGACGTTTTCTTGCGTTATACATTCAATTGTTTGGCGTGTTGTGTGCGAACTTGTATTATCTTGGTCGAAGATGATTCTGGGTTGGTTTGTCGATGTTCGGCGATGACCTGCTGCAAACAAGTGGTTGTATACCAACCGACAGTAACAGTTCTTTGATGATGTGATTTTGCATTCGAAAAATTACGAAAAGTTAGCCATTAATTTAACAATATCGTGACAATGTTTCACAGTGTTACCAATATTAATTAAAACGAATTCCTAGATAATGTGTGTTTTTTTTAGAGGCATAGAATTCTAAGTTGGCAACACTTTTTTAACTGGCGGCCATTTTGTCAGCTGTTAAGTGATTTATATTTAGTTTGGTTTGTCATTTCAACATGAATAGACTGACGCCTGAACAACGCTTGCAAATTGTGCAAATTTATTTTGAAAATCATGGTTCTGTTCGAAATACGTATCGCGCACTACGTCAATATTACGGTCAACATAATCGTCCATCAGAGCAATTAATTCGATTAACTGTGGAACGTTTTCGCACCACGTATACTCTAAATGATAACACGCATCCAGAGAGACGTCGTACAGTGCGTACAGAAGAAGTCATTGCTGCTGTAGAGCGTAGCGTAGAGGAAGACCCGAATCAGTCTATCCGCCATCGTGCACAGGAATTGGATATGTGTCCATCCACTTTATGGAAGATTTTGCGGAAAGATCTAGGTTTGCGTGCTTACAAAATCCAACTCGTGCAAGAATTGAAGCCACACGATCACCTAGCAAGGCGTAGATTCGGTGAATGGGCCCAAAACAAGATTGCCGTTGATCCCGATTTTCATAATCGAATTTTGTTTAGCGATGAAGCTCACTTTTGATTGAATGGATACGTCAATAAACAAAACTGCCGTATTTGGAGTGATGATAATCCTCAAGTGTATGTTGGGACACCGTTATATCCAGAAAAACTGACTGTTTGGTGTGCTTTATGGGCTGGTGGAATAATTGCTCCGTACTTCTTTAAAAACGAAGCTGGCCAGAACGTTACAGTCAATGGTGACCGCTATAGAGCCATGATTACTGACTTTTTCGTTCTTCAATTGAACAATCATGATGTGCAGGAGTTGTGGTTTCAACAAGACGGCGCAACATGTCACACAGCTCGTGCCACAACTGATTTATTGAAGGAAACGTTTGGTAAGCGCATAGTTTCACGTTTCGGACCCGTGAATTGGCCTCCAAGATCGTGCGATTTAACGCCGCTTGACTATTTTCTGTGGGGATATGTGAAGTCGCTAGTCTACGCCGATAAGCCCGAAACGATTGACCACTTGGAGGACAATATTCGCCGCGTTATTGCCGATATACGGCCACAAATGTTGGAAAAAGTCATCGAAAATTGGCCCTCCAGATTAGACTACGTCCGAGCCAGCCGTGGCGGTCATATGCCAGAAGTCATATTTAAATTATAATGCCAGAAGATTATCTTTCGAATAAAGTAAATTTCATGTCAATTTAAAAAAATCATATTTGTTTTATTCCATTTCAAAGTTCTATACCTCTAAAAAAAATACCCGTTAGTTCCAATCATTAATAGAAGCGGTTTGTGATTAACTGTGTTAAAAGTATTACGCAATTTACTGTTATAAGCAATGATAAATACTAAACAGGAAATTATTTTTAATCAATAATAAACAAAGAAATTCATTGTTTCATTATACGTTGTATGTCCGTCTATATTCAAATTTTCTCCACATGCGGACATTAGCAGCAACAAAGTTCGATTCTACTCTATGAAATAGTAGGTAACGACTCCCCAGACGGTCTAAATTAACAAAGTACTCGGGTCAATTCCATCGATTTATTATTCCGAATGTGTAACCAATTGGGAATTCCTCTCAGAATTCCCGAACATCCAAAGTTGCCTGCAAATAAGGCGCACATATGAAGAAGGAGAACATCATCGATTAGCGCGAGAAATTATACGACCACAGGGGCTAATAATGTTGCACACACAAAGTTCCCTTATCGACGTTACTGTCTCTTTTCATCTCAGTGGTTTGCATCAATATTCTGTTGGTTGAAGTTCGAAATTCTTCGCTCTACCCTTAACAGGAAATTACTTTAAGTTTGCACCAAGTATGTGTGAACGTACGAACAAGTATGTGTGTGTGCATTTATGGAAGCTATTGAAATATATTCACTGACAAATATATAACGATGAGAATTTATGTATAATTTGCACTACCGCTTTTACATTTGCTGGTAACCAGTGCAATAATTGTAAGTTTGTTCTGTTTGGGGGGGTTAGTGAGGGCGTATCGGATGCAGAACCTACATCAACTAATTATTTTTTGTAGAGGAAAAGAATTCTCCTATGAATAGAGCTAAAAACAAAACAAAAATTTCGTTAATTATTGTGCATTTTGTCTTTCAACGGTACAGATCGTGTGCGGAATTTGTTTCGCACGGGTATTTTGCCTAGCTTTTCAGGTGCGACACTGTTTAATTTTCTGCTGATGTTGACAATTTAGTTGTCGAAATACGTATACAGAATAAGAAAACTAATATGGAAAGGGTTTATACGAGGGTGGTCCCAGAAGTACCCAACCCAACAAAGAAAACACAAAAATTTTGGAAGGAAATATATTTATTTTTCAACATAATCTCCTTTCAGCTTTATACACTTTTCCCAGCGATGTTCAATAATTTCGATACCCTTTTTATGATAAGAACTGTCTTGCTCCTCAAAACAGCCATTTACTGCCGACATCACTTCTTCAGCGTTGGAAAATCTTTGACTACTGAGCCGTTTTTTCAAGTAAATCTAACGAATAGGGTGGATGAGGTAGTAATTCAAAATTAATTAATTTTGGCCATTGCAATAACGGATTTGTGAGCAAAACTTTCTTCTTAGCGAAATGCGGCAGTTTCTGCTTGATTTCGCTCAAACGTTGCAATAAGTTCGCATAATACTCACCCTTGATAGTTTTTATTTTTCAAGATAGTCAATGAAAATTGTTAAACGCGCATCCCAAAAAACCGATGCCATGACCTTGCCTGCAGATGAAACGGTTTTCGCCTTCTTTGGAGCCCGTTCTCGCTTTTCGGTCCATTGTTTCGATTGTTCTTTCGTCTCGGGTGTGAAGTCATGGACCCATGTTTTATCCATAGTTATGAAACGT
This sequence comes from Dermolepida albohirtum, assembly GCA_031893035.1. Taxonomy (NCBI): domain Eukaryota; kingdom Metazoa; phylum Arthropoda; class Insecta; order Coleoptera; family Scarabaeidae; genus Dermolepida; species Dermolepida albohirtum. The sequence goes on along the minus strand of JAVIWB010001880.1, from coordinate 93,194 downwards.
CGCAAAAATTCTGTTTTGTTGCTGTGAACTTTCGCCAAGCACTCAATTGAAACATCTTCACGAGTTTTTGCTCGAGTGTGAGCAAAGACGGCGCCCATCTTCCACACAGCTTCTTCATATCCAAATTTTTAGATAATGTGCGATGTACCGCACTTTTTGAAATGCCTATAATGTTTGCTCGCGCACTTTTAGTCGATGATCATTTAGTACCGCTTTGTGGACTTTCTTCACAATTTCTGGAACTGTCACCTCATCTGGTCGACCACTGCGATGCTCGTCTTGGCAGCACTTACGGCCTCGTTTAAACTCTGCTACCCAATCTTCACTGTAGTAAATGAAGGAGCAGACTCACCCAAAGTAGAATCCAGTTCAGCTTTAATATCGGTTAGGCTGAAGCCTTTCAAATGAAAGTATCGTGTCACGTAACGATGACCAACGTTCATTGTCGATGGTTGCCAAACAAATACTAAACTACGTGGCGTCTTCAAACTTGAAACATATGCTTTATAGATTGTATACTTTGTAACACGGTGATATTTTTCAAACTACTGCCATCTCTAGGTCAGGCCGGGTATTTATAGGACCACCCTCGCAGTACCCTTTGTTGATGTGGCAGATGGAGTTTATGTGTTGTATAAAGCTCTCTAAAATGTATTATATTATTTCCTTGACTTTCCAGACTTGTATAAATAGAAAAAAGTTTGCTAGATACTATGAGTTTAAAATTTAATGCTAAGAAAATGGAAAAAATTAGTCAATTGATAGATTCGCAATTCTAATTCATACCTCCGTTTAAAGGTCAGGTCAATTCCCTTGCTTCTTTAACATGGAAACTAATCTTTAAAATTTTCTCGGCGACAGACTGTGTATTACCTGATGGAATTGTTAAGAATAAATTCAAACTCCTGAGCGATAGCTAGACATACTTTCATCATAAACAGCAAGTGAAATTAAATTCCTCCTATTTGTTTCCCAAAGCTTCTATTACGCAAAATTACGGCGAAATCAATTGTTCGATCATTAATAAACTTTACTCGATATTCGAAACACCTAACTTTTGTAATAAAATCATTCACAATACCAGCAATAACACAGTCCCACTAACGCAATTACGAGCACCCTTACCTACTTTCATATAAGTCGCGTTAAAGTCGTTTAATTGTTCGCACTGTTGTCAGAAGCAGCTGCGTATAGCATAGGTACGCGAGTTCGCTGTCAAGAAATATTGTTTATTGTGCCACCCGCCCAATAAACATCAAAAGGAACCGTGTTCAAACAGAGTTCGACTCTAATAACAAGTTTCCACTTATATAACATCCGTAGTGTCGCGGTTTCTAACATGAAATTACGACACGTGACTGCTTCGGGAGTTTGGAGTGGGGAGCAAGACAAATTAGATAAAGTTGCTAACTGTACGTGTTTTGTTAATCGAAAAAATATGTATCTGTAGATACAACGTGTTTCATGGTTAGTATATTAAAGTGGTTTTGGCTGAATTGATCGATCGTACAGCTTGCATAAAGTGGCGTTGATATTATATGTAAAATTGATGATTTTTTAATAAAATGGTTTCTGTAATTGTATAGATAGGAAACCAATTATTTTTATTCAAATTATAATCGGTTATGTTTAAAAATAGCTTAAATTTGCCTTTCGTATTAATAACAAAAACAGCACCGCAGTATCAGCCACGTACAGTAAGAGCTTGAACTCTTAAATACGTAGGTTAAATGAAAAAAATTTTTCCATTAGGCTAAGGAAGTATGAGAAATAATAAACAATGGCAATTAATACATGCGCAAAAGTAAAGTAAATGTTCCAAAACAGAACTGGAAGAATAGGATCGCCTTAATACGAGGGTTGATTAATATATATGAGGTCTCCAATAACACCATTTTGTGAGCAGTGGGAATAGAAACAACTTTTAATATGCAAACTTAAGAAAACCCCACAAGAAAAAATCTAACGGGGTCAAATCGCACGATGTCGGTGCATCACATCACCTCCATATGATATCACCGTGCCCACAAATCGCTCGTGTAGAATGTCCAATGTGGCATAGGCTGTGTGGCACGTAGCGCCGACCTGTTGAAACTACATGTCGTTGGTTTCCATATCATCCAATTCAGGGCAAAAGAAGTTGGTAACTATCGACCTATAGCGCTCGCCGTTGGCGGTGATGACTTCGTCAACGTCGTTTAGAAGAAGTATGGAGCGACAGTCTAAAATCCACACCAAAAAGTGACTTTTTCGCGACGCATTGAACGCTCTTGGATCTCATATAAATTGGTATCGTCCCAAATTAGATAATATTGTTTATTGACGTACCCATTCATCCAGAAATGGGCCGCATCGCTGATGATGATTTTTGATGAAAATTAGGGTCAGTTACCAACTGTTCCAGGGCCCATTCAGCGAACGCACGTCGTTGTCTGTGGTCGTTCACCTTCAACTCCTGGGTCAGTTGGATTTTGTACGGGTGCTGGCCTAAGTCACTGCACAAAATTCGCCAAGCTGTGGTCTGCGAAAGGCCGAGTTCTTATGAGCGACGCGAAATCGACTGCCTCGGATTCTCCTGCACATTCGCACGGACAGCGGCAATGTTTTCGTCAGATTTTGCGTTTCGTCGTCGTACGGGTGTTCGTTGTTTACTGAACCAGTCGACTTAAATTTATCCACGACAATGCGTATAGTTCTCTCGGTAGGACGATTATGGCGACCGTCAAATGGGCGAAGCGCGCGGAACGTTGCCCGAACAGAACACCCATTTTGATAAAACAAATTTATCATTCGCACGTGTTGTTGAGTGCTACATCTGTCAATGGTGATTTGGCAAAACACACTCAATAAATGACAGTCAATTCGACAGATGTAGCCTCAATAATATGGCCGCTATCAACTGTCATAATTCGGAAGTCCCTTTTGGGAAACCTGTTAAAAGAACTGTATGTACTCTGCTTATATTGTTCTATTAGGGAATTTTTTTTCTGTTGAGCAATAGATCATATTATTACTATTACAAGTGCTATAGGCGCTATAGTGCTATAGGGATAGTTTTATTTCCATCCGAAAGATGGAAATATAGTTTTCTCATTATTTAGATATGAATTTCAGAATATACGTATGTTCAGATTATAAAAATCAACATCGTACACAAAGGAATAATAGAAGCACATAATCTTATTATTAAATTTTGATAGTATAAATTTTAATTCGGAAGATCATATAATAATGAACAATGAAAAAATAAAAAGACGAAGAAACAAAATTATACATAGAACACATCAATGAAAATAAAGCACAAAACAAACAAACAACTAACAAATGGATGAAAAATAGAAAATATTTAGACAGACGACAAACTATAACAAATAAATAAATAAAGCAAATCAAAATTGAGGGCATACAAGGTGTAGCAATTATATAATGTGACTTGTGTTAGAAATGTTAATTATTGCAAATAAATTTATATTTAAATTTCATCCCCTTCAACATACTCTCCTACCTTATTTATAGACCGCTGTATACGTGTCTTCCATTATTCAAAACAATGCTGTAGTTCTTCAGTTGTCAGCCTCTTCAACAACTGCCGTTTTTTCTTTTACACGTTCAACAAATTGAAATTGTTTCCGTTAATGAACTTTTCTTTTTTGGGACAGGTAGAAGTCACATGGTGCCAGATCTGGCGAATACGGAGGATAATCAAGCACAGCAATGCGCTTGTCCGCTAAAAACTGCTTCAAAGATAGGGCATTGTGAGCTGGTGCATTGTCCCGGTGCAGAATCCACCAGTCGTTCATCCACAAATCTGCTCTTTTCTTCCTTACTCTTTCCCTCAGCTTGATTAGGGCTTCTTTGTAGTATTTTTGATAAACGGTTTGACAACCAGGCATTCAGTCAGGTATGACAACACTCATGATATCGGAAAAAATGACCAGCATCGCCTTCAGTTTCGACATACTTTTTCTCTTGGCGATGGAGGCTTTGTTTCCGAATCATTCTGGAAGATCGAAGTTTCATCACATGTGGCGATTGTTGTGGGCAAGTCTGGTTTTTCTGTTAGTGGTTCCATGATGTTCATCCTATTGTCCTTTTGTACCTGAGTGAGGCTTCTAGGCACCATTTTTGCCGTATTTAAGTCATCATGCAAAATGTTTCTTTGTTAATTCATCCAAATGCTCAGACGTCGATTTTTCCGCGTAATCTCAACGTTGCTTCTCAGTTCCTGCAGTCATAGCCCGACGTTCTTCATCTTCGACCTCATTCCGACCTTCAGGAAGCCGTTTGTGCTATTCAAAAACTCGCCCACGTCATATAAAATTATCACCAAACATCTCCTTTAATGTTGGCGATTTTTTAATTTGTCAAGGAATTTCTGGTTAATTCGCAACTCGATTTTTGTCAGCCATTATCACAACACTTCTAAGTAACAGTGTCCTTTACAATTAAAACTCGAAAGTAAATTAAAGCAGGCAGGGAGACGAAACTACAGATTGTTGCTTGGGAAGTATCAAGATCAATGACATTCTAATTACAGCCTCGCCAGTTACGGCCGCGCGATGGAGGTAGAGCAGTCTCGTTATTCATTTGCCATACCTCGTATGCAGACGATGTCAAAAAATAGATAAACATGTCATAAGTGCATGTAGAAAGCACAGACAGAATATATTTGATGTTTTGCCTTGGTTAATGTTGATGACATTTAGCCTTCATCGACATTAACTAAACCAGGGAAATCGCTTTACGTCTGATCCAAAGGAAATATTGAACGATATTTTTCATGGATTTGTGGCAGCTGCGGTGTAGTTCGATAAAAAACATGATAATAATGTATAAATATTTAAGGGAGCTATAGAATTAAATGGTATACATGCTTCCCTTACAGGCAGACAAGATAAATAACCTGTAATTGTTTACATCGTGATGTGCCCTTAATCAAACATCTTAATTAATATATTTTTTTCTGATTACAAAATATTTTAAATTCCGTACTCCATCGTCTATAAATACGAATACTAAACAAATGTAACGAAAACAAGACTTATTTTCCTCATAAATTCTGTACTCTGCTGATTGAATTTTAAACAAAAGCTTCAGGGAATTTTTCTTCATGTTTTTTTTCCTTGTTAACGACGTTATCGTTATATAGAACGTATTTTTATAAAACAAGCAAATCAGACTATATTTTAAACAAAACTGCGTTCAAATTAATCTAACCTGAATTTTAATGGTACATTGCAAAACAAAAGCGCGTTGAATTTTTATTGATATTGTTCTTGTGAAACAACTTAGTTAAATATAAAGTAAATAAGTTTATTTAAAAATACGTATAGGTTATCGATTTTTAATCATACTTATTACAAGCAATTTTGTAACAACAAATTCAAGTAATTTAATTTCACAAAGTAATACCAGATAATAACGTTTGAGTGTTTACTTAACGGGCAATTATACGTATAAAAATTAAGGGAGGTTTTGAATACGTCTGTGTACACTAGAGGCTTCACTATCTCAAAGTCTAAAACCCCCCATAAAGCCAGTTTCAGAATCAGGATGCAATATAACGCGTAAAATAGGTGAACAGTCGATATTAATAACTATATATCAACATATAATTAAGTGTGGGCAAGGTGAAAAGTTCTCGGCCTGACAATGAACGACTGTGGTTTAAATTTAAAAAATGATTTTATTTTTCTACACAATCTCCCTTGAATTCAACATACTTGGTCCAGCGTTTCTCTAACATCAGTATTCCTTCTCGGAAGTGAGAGTCTGGAAGGCTGTTAAAATATTCCTCTACGGTCCTTTCAACTTCTTCGTTGGATGTGAATCGCATCCAGCTGGTCAAGAAGGTTAGAGTAGTATGCGCCTGTAATTGTTCTGCCTTTGTCAAGGTAATCAATTAACAAGATTCCTTTTGCATTCCAAAACACGCTGGCCATGACTTTTCCGACAGAGGCGATCGACTTCGCTTTCCTTGACGCTGAACCACCGGCTTCCACCCACTGCTTCGACTGCCGTTTCGTTTAGTGGTGGAACCATGTCTCATCCATGGTGACAAATCGCCGCACAAAATCGGTCAGATTCTTGTTAAATCTGTCCAAAGGATGCTCCGAAAATTGTTTGCGCTTTGCTATTGATCGCCATTCAGCAAATGCGGCACCCATCTTGTGCAGAGCTTTCTCATCTCTAATTCTTTGTGCAAAATGTTTCGCACCCTTTCTTCCGATATCCCCACAGCCTCAGCTGTCTCACTCACTTTCACTCGCCTATCGTCCAGCACAATATCATATACTTTTTCGAGGATTTCTGGTGTGGTTGCGGTTTTCGGCCGTCCTTCACGTGGGGACTACGTTTAAATTTAGCAGCCCACTTTTTAACGGTTGACATCGAAGGAGCATAGTCCCCATACACTTTTGTCAACTTCGGATGAATTTCCATAGCGGTTAAACCATCCAAAACAAAGAATTTTATAACAGTACGATATTCAAGTTTAACCATTTAAAAAAATAACACTACAAAAATTCTTGCAAACAAACTAGTTGAGAGAGGAAGTTGTTTTCATATGAACTAAAGACACATGCAGCCACACAGGAAACATAAATTTCTGTTAATTGTAACGCCATCTCTGTGTCAGGCCGAGAACGTTTCACCTTGGCCACGTATTATTTTCTGCTGTTTCATTCAAATAATCTCCTCGTTAGAGATTATTTGAACTCTTCCTTCTTTTGTAAGGAATTTAATCACATAAAGCAACATTTTCGCGTGAGTCATCTTGATCTTTATTGACCAAACATTAGATAATATCATTATCTAATGAGATAGTGAAAATTATTCGGATAACGAGAATATATTGAACGCCCTTCGTATATTACTTTATTCCAACATTTAGAATAGAGTTTCAACTTCTATACACAGAGTCAATAGTATCAGCATTCAAGTGACGTTTTGAGATAAATGGTATAATTAAAAGTAATCAGAAGAGTTCTTACAAGAGATCAGCAAACATTTCAAGTTTTATTACCTCGTTTTAAATCTCTAGAATGCCATTCCAATCCAATCGTACATTTATATATCAAAAATTCTCGAACAATATGAAAACAGCAGTCAGACACTCGAAAGGAACCATTGAGAAACGATAAGTACTATTTCCAGCGTCTATTTCCGGAGTATAAAGCGAAGAGTCTTCGGGGCTACTACATATACGCTAGGAATTGAATATCTCGAGATGGACAAGAATCACGTCTTCGAACGCTCAGATATTATAGCTTTCCGACTATTACGTGGATATTTACAGGCTCCTAGCTGTACGCCATAAATGCAAGGTGGGAGTATTGCTGCGGAAGTGTTCTGCTCTGGAACGGTTGGTTGTTTTTTTATGTTTAAGCCTGGATTACTTTTAAATTGTTGCAGATGAAATACGTAAGATAGCGCTCGTTCGCTCACCGGTTGGCTGCATCCTGCAATCCAATTATGGGATTTGAAAAGCGTCTAACTAGTTTATGACCAGTGTGTCTGATGATTCTAAGGCGGTGGGATTTTATTTGTGGTAAACGATGGAGATGTTAAAGTTGTTTCCTATCTATGTTAAGGGAATCATGACGGATTCACAGAAAGTTCTCCGACGTGGAAGAAACAATTTTAAGACGCCTGTGAAAATTAAATTGTGTATTTCTTACCATTGTAAATACACCAGAAAGGAATTGATTGTAACTTTTTTTCAAAAAATAATGTGCAGAGGTCTATACCAGGTGTCCCGGAAAGTCATTAACTGTTTCCTAACAGATGTCGCTAGGCTTAATTATGCACTGTTATGGTTTGACATATATCATTTTATTCCACTGACATCAAGCTTCAGAGCTGTATATCTTATATTTTGCGAAAGTAACACTGTCATGGATTTATACCTCTTTGAAAATGCCGAGTTTTATGTTTAAAAAAAGTGTATTTGAGACACGCATCACTCTTCTTATTTAATCATTTGCTGGTAGAAACTTACCATAAAACCATAAAAACATGTGAAGGGTGGTTTCGACAACATAAGATAGTGATTTCGATGTGCAAGACGAAGAACGTTCTGGTTATGCGAAAAAGTTCGAAGATGCGGAACTGGAGCAGTTGTTGGATGAAGACTGAATCCAAACTCGAAAGCAATTGGCAGAAGCGTTAAATGTGGCTCAAGAAAAGATTATCGATCAATTAGCAATAGGAAAAATTCAAAAGATGAGGAAATGGTGCTACATCAATTGAATGACAAGCAAATGGAAAATCGAAAAATCTTCCGTGAAATGCTGCTTCAAATGAATTTATTTCGAAACCGTTAAACGCAAAATATTATGGTTATCATCTTGCTTGGTGGAACCAGAGTGACGTGGTGCATTACGAACTGTTGAAACCTGGTGAAACAGATAACAGTCCCTACTAATAACAAACGAACCATGCGTTGATAGAAAAACGTACAGAATGGGCCCGAAGACACGCTAAAGTGATTTTACAGCACGATAATGCGCCATCTCATACATCAAAAGCGGTCAACGGAGTTGAAAGTATGATACTTGGATGGGACATAATATTGCACCCGCGGTAGTCTCCGGACCTTGCTCAGTCCGACTTTCACCTTTTCGCATCAATGGGACAGGCCTTAGCAGGACAGCACTTCGCCAAGTTAGAAAATGGTTCGAAGAATGGTTTTGTTGAAAGGACATACAGTTTTTTTGGAATGGTATCTAATTGCCTGAAAGATGGGCAAGATGTGTAGAATCAAATAGTCAATATTTTGAATAAATAAATTTTTCTTAAAAATTATGTAGATTTTTTTACGAAGAAACTGCTAAGTGCACAGAATATAATGGTGAATGTTACCATGTTTCCTTCGTAGCTATTCCGGAGTTTCCCAACTAGCCCTCATAATTCTTGCTTCTAAAACTTCTCTCATTGTTAACGCAATAACACCATTTTTAACTTAGTTAAATTGAAGGATGAATCCGGTCACATATAATAGAATATTAATTTCAACTCGATCATCTTGAATTTATAAAGTTGGGTATAAAAGAAAGGGATTAGCAATGTGGTAAAGGGTTTCAAATAAAATGTACTCTTTTAAAGAGATTTTATTCCGTCACTCAATAAGCTATCACATAATTTTTTCTATACAAAACGTATAAAATGAACAGCTCTACCAGTATTATTGTCTCGAATCTGAACATGTCCATGGATGTAGTTCACATGGCGTTCTAAAAATGAGAAATATTAAAACAACAAGTGAATACTTCAAGCTTTTTATTCATTTTGCCTGTAATTATTTGTGGAACGTATAGAACCAAACTACTTACAGCACATGAATATCATCCTGTGGATTTGCCATTGAAAAGGCTAAAAACATGAAGAAGCACAAAGTTAGTAGTGCAAGTTTCTTCATATTCATTGTCTGAAAATATTCGCTGTAGAACCAAACAATGAAATTCTTGTAACCAAGTGTGTTGGTATCTGTCGATAAAATAAGATGGAATTATTGAAGTCAATTGTTTAATATTTTATTGTTATCGAAAGAAATAGCAATAAATTTTATTCTTTTGTATTTCAGTATTTCGACCGGAAAGGTGTAATAAAACTCTCATTACACTTTTCATCATTCAGTAATTTATTATTACGGACGGTACTGAGGGGGGGGGGCAGGTTGTTTTGTCTTATTTTTTTCTCTTTCAACCTGCAATATATTTCATATTTTACATGATTTCATTTGATTTAATTTTTTTCGAATAATAGTTTTCCTTTACACGTCTTACATTTTTTATTTTATTTTTCCTGTTTAGTATTGTACTCGAATTAAATCACTTTTATTTTAATATATTAAGGTATATATCTAAATTAAATTTTGCAAATACCACTCATTCTTCTCCAATAACAACAAAATTATCATTATGTTATTGAAAATCCTTTTAATGAATTTGTTGCTCAGACAGAGCTCAAGACAGTATACGTATTCGTAAAACAAAGATAAGTTTTCTTAATCGATCACTATTCAAAATTATCATCCTTTCAAGCAGCGATAACACTTTCTTTATAGTGAATGACAAACCAAGTCCATCAAAACACTAAATATTACATTTTCTATTATATCGATTTCACTTTTACTGTTGTCAGTAAAAATTTCAAGTGTTTCGGCTCAAGAAAAGACCGGTGCCGCAAACACTCTTTAGTTCCTGGACCTTTAGTGTAACTTGAGATGTTATGCTGTTTGTGTGTTCATCTTAAAGACATCTTACAACACCGTATCGGTGAGGTCAGCTTTGAGTTTTTGACATGAAGAGAAATTGTGAACCGATGCTATTCCCTCAACTACCACTCTTTTAAATGTTCAATTGGTGCAAGATTTTTTTAATGACAATGAATAAAAAGAGGTGACATGAATGTAATGGAATACTTAGTATTAGTGACAAAAATACCACTTTTGGATAAGATTATTGAACGCACTGGTAATTTGAGTTCGTTTTTAGAAAATAATGCAAAAATATACGCGATGGTTTCCAAATAAAATAACTTCTATAAAGGGGAAAATTTGCGAAAAAGTAAATAATCTGATCTAAAGCGTGTTTCAAATTGCGCGTTTTTTTAAGAATAAATAAAATGTAGATGGCCCACTGAATTTGTCTGGGTATATAGGCATTTAAAATGTGTGATGTATGACATTTATAAAAATGACTTCGTACACGGTGCAACAACCCGTTCAAATTGTTGAATTATTTTATGAATATCAGCGTCCTGTGAAAAGAGTTTTTACAAAATTACGTGAATTTTATGGTTTGCATAACCGTCCATCTGAAAGAACTATTGGTCGAATTATTAAAAATTTCAAGAGACCGGTTCCGTGGAAGATCGAAATGTGAAAAACACAGTCGTGGTGGTCGTTCACAAGAAAATATTGGTTTGGTTCTTGAAAGTGTTGCTGAAAATTCTGAAATGTCCATTAGACAACGTTCACAACAACTTGGACTTAGTGCTTCAACAACATGGCGTATTTTACACAAGGATTTAGCTCTGAAGGCATATAAGTTTCAAATAGCACAGGAACTGAAGCCATTAGATCATTCAAAACGTCGTTCATTTGTCTATTTCATCAATGAACAACCAGCTGATTTTTCTCAAAAAATGTTTTCCGATGAGGCACATTTTGAATTTGGTGACTATGTTAATAAACAAAATTGTCCTATCTGGGGTGAGAAAAATCCACGAATTATTCATGAGAAACTTATGCATCCTAAACGAGTTACTGTTTGGTGTGCATTATGGTCAGGTGATGTAAATGGACCTTACTTCTTTGAAAATGCTGCTGGTGAAGCTGCAACTGTCAATGGTGATCGATATCATCGGATGATAACCGAATTTTTGTGGCCTGAATTAATGAATATTGATCTAGAGGATATGTGGTTTCAACAGGATGGTGCCACACCTCACTTTGCACACGAATCAATTGATTTATTGAGAGCAAAATTGCGTGGACGTGTAATGTCAAAAATCGGTGATGTTAATTGGCCACCAAGACCATGTGATTTGACACCGTTAGACTATTTTCTTTGGGGTTATGTGAAAGGTCAGGTTTATAAAGACAATCCACAATCAATTTCTGCTTTGAAAGGTGAAATTATTCGTATCATTGGTGAGATAAAGCCTCAATTATGTCAAAATGTCATTGAAAATTTGAACGAAAGAGCAGACGTCTGTGGAGCTGCAAGAGGAGGCCATTTGGCAGATATTATTTTTCGCATATAAATGTCATAACTGATACTTCAATTACCAATAAAAGGTTTTTGAAAGTGAATGCAAATTATGCGTTTTATTTATTCTTTAAGAAAACCGCGAAATTTGAAACACCTTTTATTTCTACCAAAAAGTTAATCGTTCTTTGAAAGATGTATTAAATATTATAAATTAAATTAACTCAATAACTATTAGCAAAAACGTTTTAGTAAATAAGTTTTGGAAAATATTGTCAGGTGCTTCTTTCTTTTGCACAGTACTGTATATATATATATATATATATATATATATATATATATATATATATATATATATATATATATATCAATTTGTAATTCGTATCAACCAGAAGAAAATAAAATAAACTCAAATATGAATCGTCCACGTAGAACACTATTAATTTAATGTTTTTAATTAGTTCAATAGAGACTGCAATGGTATACACTTGAATTTGAAGCAGCTGGTGTAATTATAAAAATAATTTATAATATCACGGACCATATACACTTTTATTTTGTTGGTCCCTAGATTAACATTGAACAATATGAATAAAATTCTACGCGACGTTATTTTCTATAAAGTAATACAATGCCAAAGAAGATTATGTTGTAAGTTTTATTATCCTATAAAAGTAATGTTCTTCCAGGATGAAGTCTTATCTTAATGCACGTACATCTGCCAGCAAAGGTACAGTTAGTGCTAAATAAATAAGAAATAAAGGTAAATAGTTAATAACTATTCAGATAACTGAATCGTTGATTTCGCTAGTTCTGTTCCCTCTCTGTATATATAACCTGTTACAACGTGGTAGTAACTGTATATATATATATATATGTATATACTACTACATTGTTAGTAGCACGGCTACTTTGTATTCACAGTGCGATAGATGAAAGCCCGATTCAAGTAGGTCAATTCTAGCCTCGTCGTTACGTAAAAGAGAACGTGCCATTCAGTGGAAACATTATACTTTTTTTACCCTTTTTATTCCTTCCTGCTTTCAGTGTGGAAATAAGGGAGAGCGTGTCAGCACTCTGAATTGATTGAGCAATTTCTGTTTCCTGTAGATACTGCGAACGTCGTGAGAGATCTTTGAAGGCTTTGGAAAACGGCTACATTATAAAATATGTTTATTTATTTCATGTTTGGCTCTGGATTTCGTTGCATGAAAAAATATTTCTCATTGGGTCGAAGTAAATTTCATTTCAAATGGTGTGTACAGGAAAAATCTGGAAAAAAGCAAAACGTTTCCGAAAAGAGTTACTTAGGTCTTTACAAAGAGTTCGCATGGACATGGTCCTTAAGTTCTCGCTTGTGGTAGTGTACAACTAAATGAATTTCGTGCATGTAATAAAAACACTACTGGAGAAGTAAATAAAATTTGGAACTTGAATACCTTGTTAAATTATTTTAATACATTTAATACAACAAACATGTAACATTCTATGTTTTCTTCTTTTCAAATAATTTATTAGTTTTAAGATGTTAGCAGCGGTTAAATGCTCAAAATATTAGGTGCGCAACTAAGTTCTCGCTGTTTTTCGAGAGATGGCTCCAGTAGTAAGTGCTGGTCGATTGTGACATAACTAAAACGTCATGAACCAAGCTTAGACATATGGTAAACGAACCGCTTTGACACATTAGTGACTTTGTTTTTGCGTCATATACTTTTGGTTGTGTGAAGATGTCTGATTTTGTGCCAAATAATCGTCATTTGCGGGAAGTGTTGCTTTTCTTCTTTCGTTTGAAGAAAACGGCGGTCGAAGCGCATCGAGAACTCCAAAAAGTTTACGGAGATGCTGCTCTAAGTGAAACAACGTGCCGTGATTGGTTCCGCCGCTTCAAAGACGGTGATTTCGATGTTGACGACCGTTCGCGTGAAGGAAGACCAAATACCTTCGAAGACGCTGAATTGGAGGCATTGCTCGATGAAGATCCGTGCCAAACACAAAAAGAGCTTGCTTCAGTATTAGGAGTTATACGCCAAGCCATTTCCCAGCGATTGCATGCGTTGGGAATGATTCAAAAACAAGGAACTTGGGTTCCTTAAGATTCGAAGTCAAGAGACGTTGAGCGTCGTTTTTTCGCCTGTGAACAACTGCTCCAGCAGCAAAAAATGGATTCATTACAGCAATCCAAAGAGAACAAATTCATGGGGAATGCCCGGTTATGCTTCTACGTCGTCGGTTCGGCAGAATATTCACGCTGCGAAGGTTTTGCTGTGTATTTGGTAGGGCCAAGGCGGTGTTATTTATTATGAACTGTTAAAACCGAACGAAACCATCACTGGGGAACGATATCGAACTCAACTGATGCGATTAAGCCGAGCACTGCGCGACAAGCGACCACAATACGAGCAGAGGCACGAAAAAGTGATTCTACAGCATGACAACGCTCGGCCTCACGTTGCCAAACCCGTTAAAACCTACTTGGAAACGCTCAAATGGGAGGTCGTCAGATTATTACTTGTTCCGTTTGATGGCACATGGTCTGGCTAATCAGCAGTTCCGCTCATATGAAGACATCTCAAAATGGCTTGAGTTGTGGATAGCCTCAAAAGACGAACACTTCTACCGTGACGGTATTCGAGCTCTGCCAGAAAGATGTGAAAAAGTTGTCGCTAGCGATGAGCAATATTTTGAATGATTCATTTGTAAACATTTTTTCACAATAAAGTTGCATTTTCATCAAAAATACAGCGAGAACTTAGTTGCGCACCTAATATATAAACAAAAGTATGCCTTGCGCACTGTTATGTAAGAATTTACATGCGTTCTGCACTGGTCCTGCTATTTAATGTGCTAACACATCCTGTGAAAGTGAAAAATTGGTATAATTCGGTCGGATTCACAGCAATATTTCGTATCTTCTGTCAAATTCCTGGTTTATTGTCTTCCATATTTCCTGCATTTTATTCTCCGATTTAGCTATTTTATTGGCTACACGTTCTTTCCTCTCCTTGCTCATTACTTTTTTATATTCTTTTTTCAAGGAGTTGTACAACTTTTGTACTTGCTTACATTGCTGTAAAGAGAACATCCAAGACTTCCCGCCAACAGAATGTTTACAAATGTTAAGGGAGAGTTTACATACATTTTACATCGGTCTAGATATTTTATGTGTTAGCACATCCTGCGGAAGTAAAGTATTGGTTTAATTCGTTTGAATTCACAGCAATATTTCATATCTTCTTATGTCAAATTCCTGATTTAATGTCTTTCGTATTTCCAGCATTTTGTTTTGCGATTTGGCAATTTTAATGACCACACGTCCTTTTCTTTCTTGGCTCATTACTTTTTTATATTCTTTTTTCAAGGAGATGTACAAGTTTTGTGCCTTGTCATTTTGTCTTGCTCGCATTACTGTAAAGAACACAATCAAGATTTCTCTCATGTCTTTGAGCTGTTTGCTTTGTATGTATGTAATATTTTATTTCCTTTTTTGGGCCTTTATTAAACGCCATAACACTATCTCAAAGATATGTTAATTAAATAACTAGACTGCGATCCATCCATCACGCAAAAGCATCGGGCGAGGCTGTAATTGAAATGTAATTTACCTTGACATTTCCTAAGCAACTAAGCGTAGATTCGTCTGTCTGTGTGTTTTAGTTTACTTTCGAGCTTTAATTGTAGAGGACACTGTTACTTAGTAGTGCTACTTAGTAGTGCTACATAAAAATCGAGCCACAAATAAGCTTAAAGTTCCTTGTATAATTAAAAAGAAACAGAATGTTTACAAATGTTAAAGCAGCAGATTGGTGATAATGTCATATCAGGTGCGTGAGTTTCTGATTGGCACAAACGGTTTTCTGAAGGAGGGAAGAGGTTGAAGATGATGAACGTCCTGGTCGACCTGCCACTGTAAGAACTGAAGGGAACGTTCCGAAAATTAATGAAATTGTGCGGAAAGGCCGACTGTCTGAGCGTTTGGTTGGTTGCCGATAAACATTAACAAAGAAACAGTAAGACATTTGGCATGAAGAATTAAACATGACAAAAGTTTGTGCAAAAGTGATGTTGAAAAACCTGCTCACAAAATCATCACGTGATAAAGCTTGGATTTTCCATGACCTGGAAGCAAAGCGTCAATCGATGAACTGGAAGACAATGCTGATCGTTTCATTCGATACTAAAGGTGTTATCATGATTGACTGGGTGTCTGATAATCAAACCGTTAATTAAAAATACTATAAAGAAATCTTATCAATGAATAATATCATATCTCCTTCTCTCAACCAATACATAAATGTATTGACCGACAAAGCGAGAAACGCTTCTATCTCACAAGATCGGTAAACTAGGTTTCCAGTGTGTAATAGACAGAAACTTGCGTACTCGGCTTTATGCCAATTAAAGAATGTTAAAAGGAATCATAGAGGGAGATATGATATTATTCATTATTTTTTCTGTATCGAAATGATATGATAAACGCTATGAAGGAATCGTTCATTAATAACACAGAATCTGCCTGATGATTGGTCTATCCATGAAACATATGTAGTAGATAGGGTGTTATTAATAATAGAATGATTCCTTTTAACATTCTTTAATTGGCATAAAGCCGAGTACGCAAGTTTCTGTCTATTACACACTGGAAACCTAGTTTACCCATCTTGTGAGATAGAAGCGTTTCTCGCTTTGTCGGTCAATACATTTATGTATAGGTTGAGAGAGGGAGATATGATATTATTCATTATTTTTTCTGTATCGAAATGATATGATAAACGCTATGAAGGAATCGTTCATTAATAACACAAAATCTGCCTGATGATTGGTCTATCCATGAAACATATGTAGTAGATAGGGTGTTATTAATAATAGAATGATTCCTTTTAACAAAATCTTATCAAGCTGGGGGAAAGAGTAAGGAAGAAAATATCGGACTTGTGGAAGGATGACTCGTGGAATCTGCACCAGCGGAGAAGCACATTGCCGTGCTTGATCATCCTCATTATTCGCCAGATCTCGCACTATATGACTTCTACCTGTTCTCAAAAGTGAAAAATGCGTTAAAGGTTATACATTTTCAGTCTGTTGAACACGTGAAAGCAAAAACAGCAGAATTGTTGAAGAGGCTGACTACTGATGAACTACAGCTTTGTTTTCAATAACTAAAAACGCGTATGCAGCGGTGTATAAACAGGGGGGGGGGTATATTGAAGGGAATAAAAGTTTATTTGCAATTAATAACATTTCTTACACCAGTTAGTTCCTCACTTCGTACATAGGATCTCGTATATGTATGGGCCACATCCTCAGTAAGTACAAAGTTTCAAGCACTATTCCTAACCTTTGTCAAGAGTGTATGTAGGCTTGTCTGATGTTTACTTCGTACCTTAATAGACTTCTTGATATTGTGTCTAGAAATATCGATGTTTAGGGCAACCGGTAAGCCTGGATGATCGGACAAGTTTGTATTGTGAACCCTCTCGGATTTAAGGTACACTTCTGCACTCTAAATAACATCGTCGATGCAGCCGTATTCGCTGCTATTTCGGATGGCCCATTAAAAACCCCTATTGCATACCGAATTAGACACAAATTTCTCGAAGCTTTGTCTTCATCTCCTTGGTGTTCTTGCAATAGTCCTTGTGACTTTAATCACAAGGAAACACCTTACAGTTTTCGTAATTTTCATTTATGTCCGTAAGTGCCCTTTGTAAATTGGGTATATATATATTTATATATATATATAATACAAATACAATGGGGGTGCTTCAAATAACATTGCAAAGTTGGCACAGATGATGTATCTTGGATCTATACGTATGAGCCCGATAGTAACCAGCAGTTGACTGTGCGAGTACTCCAAGATGAGCCAAAACCAACAAAAGTTGCTCGCGCTCGAAGCACATCAAAACAAATAGCCGCCTGTGTTTTCGGAAAAACCGGTCACGTTGCAACACAACTATTTGTTTGCAAATAGCTTTCGAAGAAATAAGGAAAACAAACCGAAAACGACAGATCATTCTCCACCATGACAACGCGAGCTCTCACAGGTCGGTTCAAGCAATTGAATATTTGACCGGGCAAAATATTGAATTGAAGAGCCATCCGCCATACAGCCCTGATTTAGCACCCTGTGATTTTTTTTGTGCCCATACGTGTAGAATAAACTTCGTGGTCAACGGTTTTTTACGCCGGAAGAGGCAGTTGAGGTATTCACAACTCAAATTTTGGAGACACCACCTTCACAGTAGCAGCAGTGCTTTTCGAATGCAAAAGTGCACTGATTTGCTTCGAAAAGCAACTATTTTCGATAATAAAATTTTTTTTTGTGTTTGCTATTCCCGACATATAAACGGCTACCCTCGTACTATATAGTATTGTTCTAGTTTTATTTGTTTTACATGCAATTCGTGTTTCACTAGTATAAAATCCAAAAAGTTATAATAAATTGAAATCTTTACCAGTTACCGAATGAGAACTGGCTACTTTCGAATTCAATGATAGTAGTAGTATCAGCAATAATATTTATGGTAGTTTTAGTGTAAAGGCAAAGAAATTATTTATTGTTTTCATTCAATCATAGTTGAAATTATATACCAACAATATAATCAAATTGAAATACTGCAAGCTTTCGTTTTAATTTATGTTCATTTTGTTGATACAGTGTCCAATAGAAACACATTCATTTCATTTATACAATCCTAACCAAACAATATTATTCACATCATTAATAGATGCAGAGTGCGTATTTCCATTTTATGCAATCCCATCTATCCACACACACACATTAATTAATAGAGTACATTTACAGTGAATGCTAGTGTCGCGTCCGTATTTATTCCCCCATTTTTTTCTTAATCGAGACCGCGGAAAAGCATTGGTGGAGTTCTATGAAAGACCAGCATCCCGGTTTTCGCTTCATTATACTACATAAATAAAAGGGCAATTTTAATGTCACGGCCATGCGGTACACATTATACGGTTTATTTGTATTGGGATCCAGCGTGAAATTAACTTATCCAGTTTTTGTACGTAGGAAAACAAATCTATGTACAGCTAGCGTATAAACGAAAATAACGTATCATTAAGTCCGTCAGACTATAATTTATGGCATTTAGGATACTTGTTTTTTAGAAATTTTTGATGGAAATTCGTTGTTTCGACATTCTTGAATAATTGACAAAATAATCAATTCTGCTGCAATGAATATGCGGCCTACTTTACGTCAAATAATACTGTTTTCGTTTTTTTTCCTTAATTTCCTAACGTAATTCTACTCTAAAATTAAATCCAACATACATTTCGAACGCTAGTATGAATGTAAAAAGAACACTGGACTTTCGAAGGAGTCTTTTATTAATTGTCCAGTAATTAGATCATATTCAGGAGCATTACGTACATTAAGTCTATTTATTTCGGCCTTCACTTGACTGGGTGAAAGTATTGGGTTGGCAACTAAGTACTTTCGGTTTTGTAGTATAAAATAAAACACTTTTTTTTAAACAAAGAATAGTTTTTAATCAATTATATATTTTCCATTTTGCTCAATGACCTTTTGCCATCTTTCTTTCAGCTGCATGATTCCGCGCTCATAAAATTTCTGGTCCTTATCAGCAAAAAACTGAACCAGGTGCGAGTGAAGGTCATCGTCATTTGTGAAAGTTTTACCATTCAAAGAATTCTGCTAACTTCGAAATAAATGGTAATCAGATGGTGCTAGATCAGGGCTGTATGGGGGATGTGGCATCAATTCCCAGCCAAGCTCCAATAGTTTCCCACGAGTTGCCAAAGATGTGTGAGGCCTTGCATTATCTTGGTGGAAAACTACACCTTTCCGATTTGTTCTGGCCGTTTGTCTTTGATTGCTTCATCCAGTTTTATTTATTGTTGACAGTAAACATCAGAATTGATCGTTTGGTTCCTTGGAAGCAGCTCAAAAAACACAACACCTTTGTAATCCCACCAAACTGACAGCATGATCTTTTTTGGATGCAATTCAGCTTTCGATGTGGTTTGAGCTAGTTTATCGTGTTTGCTGTATTGACCGTTTTCGAACTATGTTACTGTACAGGACCTATTTTTCATCACCAGTGATGATTCTTTTTAAGAAAGGGTCGGTTTCATTTCGTCTAAGGTGCATATCGCAAAAGTTGATTCTTTGTGTTAAAT
Organism: Dermolepida albohirtum; assembly: GCA_031893035.1. NCBI lineage: Eukaryota > Metazoa > Arthropoda > Insecta > Coleoptera > Scarabaeidae > Dermolepida > Dermolepida albohirtum. Next base: position 73,317 of record JAVIWB010001880.1, on the reverse strand, counting down.
GAATTTCTTTCAATTCGTAAGGTACCCAAATATCAAGCTTCTTAACTAGTCCAAGATATTTTAAATGTTTTTCAATTGTTGTGTGCGATACATGTAGCCTCTCCGCAACCTCTCGAACAGTTATATGCCGATCCTCTTCAATTATGACTTTGATTTGTTCATCATCAACTTCAGTAGGCCGACCAGAACGTTGCTCATCTATGAGGGAAAAGTCTCCAGAACGGAATTTTTTATACCAATTCTGACACGTGCGCTCTGTTAAGCAATTAGCACCATAAACTTCACATATCTTTTTGTGAGCCGCAGCAGCTTTCCTTTCTTGACTGACGGAAATAAAGTAGTAAAATATGTCGAAAATGTTCGTTTCTGCACTCCATTTAAAATTAACCCACAACTAATAGCTTTAATAAAAATCACGCACTACTTGCTTCTGAAGTTAGGTCAATGTGACTAGTATCACGCGACAAACGGTAAAGTACAGTACTAACATACGTTATACAAAAAATAAAGCAACGTTCTATATCAGTAAAAACCGAAAGTACTTAGTTGCCAACCCAATAATTTTATAGGAGGCAATTGAAAAAGATGATGAAATTCTCTAATTCACGATCTATAACTTCTGGGTCGGACTTGTTAAATCGTTACCGGTTCATTTCCTTTGTTCATATCTCGTGTACTTACAAAACTTTTCCAAATTTATTACGGCCCCGCCTCAGTATACATTTTCCTATTCTAAATTATTGCTTCATATAATCATCTAAATTTAATTTGGTTATTGTTTTATTCTTTTGCCATAGTACAAACACCCTCTAGTAAACTCGAACTGAATTTTGGGTTATTAGGAAATATCGGTTTCTTCCTGATTACTCTTTTCCCCGGATAATAATTAATTTTCAGCTTTTAACGGCCATACATGTATGCGCAGTCTGCCGCAGGGAACACCGTACTTTTTTAAAATTAAAATTAAAAATTTTGTTAAAATTCATCAATTTTATTAAAAGTAGTTGCCTTCGGCTTCATTACAGCGTTTAGCACGGTCAATTAATACATCGAATAAACTATTGAGTGCATTTTTAGTAATGTCCGTCAAGATCTAGTGCGATTGCTTTTTAAACCACTTAACCAGTAATAACCCAGCGATTGCAAGATTCTACAACACGAATATGAATTAAAATTTGAATTGCTACCCCTTGCACCTTATTCGGCAAATTTAGCATACTCGGATTATTTTCTGTTTCCAAACTTGAAAGAATGGCTCAGTAATCAAAGATGTGCCAACGATGAAGAAGTGATGTCGGCAGTTAATGGCTATTTTGAGGAACAAGACAGTTCTTATTATGAAAAGGGTATCGAACTTATTGAACATCGCTGGAAGAAGTGTATAGAGCTGAAGGGAGATTGTGTTAAAAAATGCATATATTTCTTTCCAAAATTTTTCTCTTTTCTTTGTTGGGTCGAGTACTTCTGGGACCGCCCTCGTAATAGACATACAAGAAAGCAGTTAATATTATTATATTATTACCAGAATACCTTCATAATGGGTGTTTGTTAAGCTGCATGAGAACTGTCAATATCGATAACTATGGTTTGACAGCTGATATGTCAAACTGTGTTGATATTTCTGTTCACTAAGGTTTGGAAAGTTACCATGAATCGTTTAACGCCAGAACAATGTTTGCAAACTGTGGAAATTTACTTTGAAAAAAATAAATTTTTTCGGGAAGATCATAGAGCACTTCTCCCATTTTACGGTCAAAATAATCGGCCTAGTGAGCAAGCAATTCGTGCAGTTATTGATCGTTTTCGCACTAATTTTACTCTTTTCGATTCAAAACCATCAACAAGACAAAGAAATGTGCGTATCGAAGAGAATATTGCTGCTGTAGCGCCAAGTATTGAACAAGACGCCGAAATGTCGATTCGTCGTTCTCAAATTATTGGTCTTTGTCCTTCGACTATGTGGAAAATTTTGTGTAAGGATCTTTGCTTACGTGCCTATAAAATACAGTTCGTGCAAGAATTGAAGCCAAGCGATCATGGTTTGCGACGCATTTTTGCTAATTGGGCTAATTGGGGAAACTCGCGGAAGATGAGCATTTTTATCAAAGAATTGTGCTTAGTGATGAAGCTCATTTCTGGTTAAATGCCTACATCAATAAGCAAAATTACCGTATTTGGAGCGAAGACAATCCTCAAGTCGCTAACGGATCACCATTACATTTATTAAAATTTACTGTTTGGTGCGGTTTTCATGCTGGCGGCATCATCGGTCTTTACTGCTTTCGAAATGAGGATGGAGCTGCTGTTAGAATGGCGAGCGCTATCAAACTATGCTGACTGAATTTTTTTTCCCAAAATTAATCAACTAAACATCGATGACATTTGGTTCCAACAAGACGGCGCAACTTGCCATGCAGCGTGCTTAACAATCGATTTATTGCAAAATCTATTTGGTGAGAACTTTATTTCCAGAAGTGGTCCTGTTCAGTGGTCCCCTCGTTCGTGCGAGTTAACACCTCTGGATTACTTTTTATGGGGCTATGTTAAGACATGGTTTATGCCGACAAACCAGCAACTCTTGGAGCATTGGAAGCCAATATTCAAGCCACCATTGACGCCATGCGGCCAGAAAATTGGACTGATTGAATGGACTATGTAACTCGTAGCCGCGGCAGACATATGCCTTAAATCATGTTTAATAAATGCCATGAAATTATCTACCAGATCATAATAAAAAAAAAATTCATCCCAACAGTATTTCTGTCTTGCATTATGATTTTAAATTCTCAAGCTCTTGAAAAAACACTCTATAATAACATGCCTAACATAGCAAGAATTAGTACAGTACAGTTTCAATGTGTCAATCGGGAAGCCACGTAAAAAAGAAAATAATATTAATAACAATAATAGTATTCAACTCGATAACCGAATTTCTAGTACGAAAATACGAAAATTATGTCATTTTTATTGTAAAAAGATTAAATTATTCTAAATGTAATAAATGATGAGTAAACAGAAAACAAAAGCAAAGGTATATAAATTATTAATTAGTCAGGATGTGAGCCGAAGAAAACATCCGCAAGGTATTTGTTTCAATTACTGCACATGACGTTGAGAGGGAAACGTAGCAACACATTTGTCCTTGACGTGAACACACGAGCGGCATAGCTGAACGCTGAATTAATCTCCACTACATACAGTGTTACGCAAATGTTAGGATGCATTCGAATATTGTTGATACATTGAAAAATTTTAATTTTAATCCCCTTATAAATACAATGCAGATATTTTTGAAAAACTTTCTGTACTTCGCCCGGGACTCGAATCCGCAATCTCATTCTCTCCGGGAATGTACCATCACCATTAGATCATGGAGACAGTGAATTCGAGTTTTCCAATATGCCATAAGTTGTATTAACAATTACAACATACTAGGACTTGAATTTATTGTCTTTATGGCTGATGGTGATGGTACATTTTCTGGGAGCATGAGGTCGTGCATTCGAGCTCTGCGCGCAAAAAATTCTGCGTTAAATGTACGATGTAAGAAGCGGTTAAAATTAGAACTTTTCAGTATGGAATCCTAAAAGTGTTTATATGCAATTATTGGATATATTTTATTTTTGAAGATTTATATTGGAAGAACTCTGCGTTAGAAGTTTATCAACAATAAGGTTTAGAACCCTATTGTTCAATAGCCATAGAAATCTTTAAATAAAGTCAATTTTTCATAATAATGTTTATGACGACGAATCAACATTTCGTCGTCTTCTTCAATACTTCGCGCTGTAACAGCAATATTCTCTTCTGTACGCACATTTCTTTGTCTTGTTGATGGTTTTGAATCGAGAAGAGTAAAATTAGTGCGAAAACGGTCAATAACTGCACGAATTGCTTGCTCACTAGGCCGATTATGTTGACCGTAAAATGGGCGAAGCGCTCTATGAACTTCGCGAAGAGATTTATTTTTTTCAAAGTAAATTTCCACAATTTGGATGCGTTGTTCTGGCGTTAAATGATCCATGATGGCTTGTTTAATATTACTGAACAGAAATTTTAACAGAGTTTGACATTATCAGCGCTCAAACCATAGTTATTGATATCGATAGTTCTCACGCACCTTAAAAACACCCATTAGCTTTAGAAGATTTAGGTGAATCTCGTACATATTCAATGGCTGCATGTGGGCTCTGTAGACCCCAAATTCGAACACTGTGTTTGTTTACCAGACTACTAACATGGAAAGTGTTATCATTGTCAATAGCATCATGAATCTTGTTACAAAATGCCACACGTTACCGTTTGTCAGCAGGACGCAGAGCTTGTAACAACTGTAACTTGTACGGTTTCATAACCCGCCGACGTCTCAAAACACGCCAAATTGTAGTAGGCAGTCGTAACTCTCGACTGGCACGACGAGTTGATTTTGAAGGTTTACATTGCAAAGCAGTTTCAATTCGTGCAACATTTTCTTCAGAAACACGAGATTGGCCAGGACTCTTTCACATACTCATTCTGTATCTACAAACTGTCGATACTATCTGCGAATGTTCCACCCATTCGGAAGATCAATTTGGTAGCTCAACGTCTTTGCACCGAATGTCGGAATTGCACTTCGCAAACTTGAAAACACAAAATGATTTCTGCAGCGGAGTAGCCATTTTAAACATATGACGGTTACCAAGAAAAACAGAAGACAACTGACATCTAGCGGCTATTAAATAAACTAGACTATGTATTCGTTTCTCCAATAGCCGAGCCGAGGTGCAGCGATCGATAGTTTGGACAAAATAATACTTTGTAATACGTATTTTCTTTTTGAAACACGCTATATTCTGCATGTTTCTTTTCATAAAATCAGTTTTGAATAAAATAAAAACCTTTATGTTATATGCGTTTTCTTTTTGGTCTGTCTTCTCACACCAGTTCTACATAAATTCACTCAATCAAAACACACATAAGCGAAGTAAGTGATAGAAAACTACATCAGAAAAAAGAGGGCCTTATTTATCTGCGGTCCCAAAACCTTTCCTCCTATCTCGGATTTTCACAAACAAAATCAGTCGTCAGCAGTGTTTTCTCTGTGTCCAATTTAAAATTCAATATTATATGAATGGATGAATGGAGAACATTGAATTTAAGAGGCCGTAGGCCATGACTATGGAGCACGTGTTCCCTTTTTGACCCCCCGGGGCAGTCTACGAGTTCTGTTCGCTCCCTTTCAACCATTCTTTCTCCTTGAAAATGCTCCTAACTTCGTTCAGATAGTCCTCGGGGCTATGCCATCTCGCCTAACTCGTTTACGGTACAAATGCACATTCTTTTGTGTAAGTGTTTGTGTATTTTTTATCCTCCGGACCTCGTGTTGTTGACGGAGATGATTGGGGATCGAGTTTCCGAACGTGCTTTGAATTGAAATCGTTGCGTCGGCAATTTGAATATTTAAAAGCACCAACGACACCGCGTGAATTTAATTTAGTTATCGGTTTTTCCGGACTTTAAAATATGGAAACAACTGAATTATTCGCTACTGTTGCTGACAAATAAAAAAAAAACGGAAACGAAATAGCGGTCGTTGGGCAGCAATTTTTTCATATTACGGACTTGAGATCGTTTAAATTTGCAAAAGGTTCTCGGCCTTTTTTGTTCCATAGAGCTATTACGAGAAAAAGAAGAGAAACTTAATCTCTACAGACTTTTTTTCAAATATCATCAAATTAATTTTATCTGAAATTCATTTCACCACCACTTTTCTTTATGGATTAGTAGTCGCGTACAAGTTTAATTTTGACAGCATTCTCCTCGGTCACAAACTTTTATAGCGCAAATTTTTACTTTTAAAAATAGTAAAATATCTTAGATCGATGCAGCCAAACTTTATAGAATCGAGTCTGCTATGTAAGACAAATACAAACCTGATTTAAAGGAAGATTCCTTTCGAATATTTTTTCGTTTGTTATTTCTTTAGATTACCTATGAGGAAGGTAGTGTACATGTGCAGAGAAAGAATTCCGCTTGCCAGTGACACCAATCGGTGCTAATTGGCAAATTTGCCAACTCAGGCAATCCACATTATGTTACGAAAATTCATAATCAAAATTTTAGTTACGCTACTTTAAATGAAAGGCGAGACTCGATATGTAACCAATGGGCATTAAGTTCATTGTTCTTCAATATCTTCCCTTACAACTTAAACGCACTTGGAATAGTAATGGTAAAACCTCATTATGTCATTTTTGTAATGCTTTTGTTAAGATCTTGAAAATGCTACTCCGTTGCTGCAAAAATTCCTTCTAGTAAGGAAAAGTTCGTGTTTCAGGAGTAAATTGAAGTCGCCCTGGGTTAAAATTTGCGATTAGGGTGAGTGATCATGATCATATTTTAATATTGTTCACTTCTAGATAAAAGTCTATCTCAAACGTTAGCTAAGAAACATTCGAAATGTAACAAGCAGGCATTAAGTTTTTATATTATTTTTAAATATATTCCTCCACATCTAAAAGGTATTTGGGCCAACGATGCTAAAGTGTCACTATGTAATTTCTGTAACGGCTTTTCTGAAGATATTCAAAATACTGCTTCGATGTTACAAATTTCCATCCGAATGAAGCTTCTTTCCAGCAAGAAAAAGTTTGGGTCTGGGGAATAAATCAAAGTCACTTTGAGCTAAATTTTGCGATTGGAATGGGTGAACCATCATCATCACAAGGTCTGCACTGCTGGACAAAATTCTCTCTCTTTCATTGCGAGAACCTGAAGAAGTTAAGCATTTTCCTCCATCTTGGCTAGAAGTGTTGAATAATATTAGATAAATAGCTTGCGAAGGGAATTTATTTCTGCGACTCTTTCTGGCAAGGGAATGGAAGAAAGATTAAGATTTGCGTGGGTACGCCCGCATTCCTGAAAAAACCCTATCTTTGTCGGGACCACAAACAGTGTTTATCTGCTACTCACTGAAAGCTTAGTTGATCAGTTCGTTCACGAATACCTTAATTGACATGGGAACGCGCGCTGTCGTGATGGAAGAGAGTTTTCTAGGTTATTTTTCAGGAATTGCTTTTGTAGTTTGTTTAGTGGAGCGACGTACTTAGCTAACGGTTTAAGCTTTTAGCTTTTACAAGGTAGAATATACGAAGTACCCTTATCGCATTTCAAAAACTCGTTTCCATTACCGCCTATAGAAATGTTCGGGTTGGGAAGGTTTACCATGAAGTGTTCAGTATTGTGACTGCCTTTTGGATTCAGGAGTGAGACTAGGTTCCTTCAACCGTTAAAAGTCGTCACAAAAATTTAGCTTTGCTCTTGGCACACACACACACACACATATAGATATATATATATATATATATATATATAAGTAAATAATCAATACCCAATTACCGGCTTCTGCTGGTGTAGAGTCTATGTTCTGAAATTAGTTGCCTGGTTTTAATATTTCTCTGTTTGCAGTATTATGCTTGGGTATTACTTTTGCACCTCTATCGGTTAGATTTTTACGTATTCCTTCATGGCTCCCTTTGCTGAATCGATCTCTCCTGTTCTTTTGTTGTCCTTCCCATTTTCCATACCCTTTTCACTAATCTGAATGTGGCATTCTGAAAACGTGTCTAAACCATCTTGCGTGTTCTCTGCAACATTTTGCTCAACTGGTTTTACCCCTAACCTTTTTATTTCCATGTTTCTTATATTTTGTTTATCAGTTTTAATCTTGCTACTTTATTCAAAGTTTTCATTTCATTTGTCCAGATTTTATTGCTTTTTTCTTTACTTAGCCGCTATATTTCAGATTTATAGGGCAGTGTCGGAACGAATATAGTATTATGGAGCCATCTTCATTGTCAGTTCCTAGCTATTGGGGGTTTGTTCCTTTTTGATAAGACAAAGCTTTAATTTTTTTTCTAACTAATGCTCCAATTTTCGATATGATTTTTCCCAAGTAACTAAATTGTATTACCTGGTCCAGCACTTTCTATTCTTGTTTGGTGTTTACTTTATTGGTCTTTTCCCATTATCATTATTTCACGTATTATATTATTACATAAGATTCGAGACACTGACCTTGATGATAGCACGTCTATGCTCAATCCTATATGTAACATTTAATGTACCTAGTCCTGCCTTGAATATTGATATAAAGGTTTTTAAGTACAAAAAGAAAACTGCAAGTTGGATTTAAATTATTTTTTGATAGTTTATTTTGGCAACAGTAAGCTAAAAAATACAATGAAAATTACTCGAAATGGCCGCCATTTGCCTTAATACAACGCCGAAGTCTGCAGGGCCACTTATCAATCGCTGTACGGACGATATCCATGGGAAAATTGCCGACTGCTTCTGTTAACGCTTGCTTCAATGATTTCAGGTTGCGATGGGGTCTTCTACAGACGATGCCCTCTAATATTGACCACAGTTTGTAGTCGAGCGGATTTAGGTCTGGGCTTGCTGACGGCCAATAGTCAGTACTAATAAACTTAGGTACATGATTTTCATGCCATTGCTGAGTTGTTTTGGCCTTGTGAGCGGGCGCAGAGTCTTGTTGGAATATCCGTGGTTGGTTTTGGAACGTGGCGTAGTTCAGGGGCTCCACTACCTTGCTTAAAATGTCTCGTTAATAGTTTTTGGCCGCTGTTTTAACACCTTTTTCACAAAAATGCAAGAAAGTGACACCGTCATAGGATACTCCCCACCAAACCATCACTGAAGCAGGAAAATGACCTCGCTGAATCCTTGGCACCACTTCACTGGCTTCCTTGGAGGACCGTGCATACACCCTATCATTCTGCTTGTTAAAAGTTTCTTCCACGGTAAAAATTTTTTCTTCAGAAAACAGAATTTTTTTGTAACGCTCCTTGCCGTACAACGATATCAGGTGTCTGCATTTTCTCTTCCTATTCTTTTTTAGTTCAACGTTAAGGCGCTGTCCTGTTTGTCGTTTGAAAGCTCTAAGTCCTAGGTCTTGTTTAATGATAAGGCTCATGGTTCTCGTAGCAATACCCATTTCACGAGCCATGATTTTCTGTTTGCGGACAGGATGTCGATTGATGCGGGACCTCACAGCATTGATGGCCTGTGGTGTACGAACTATGCGAGGCCTGCCAGATCTTTTACGGTCGATTACATTTTCAGTATCAATGAATAACTTAACAGTACGATACACAAACACACGCGTAATATTTAACGGTTTCAATAAATCAAAAATACGGGCTCTTTCTATTCCACACTTATGAAGTGCAATAACCTCAATACGGCTCTCTTTATCCGACCATTCCATAATGACGACTCACGCTATAGTGAAATTGTTCGGCACTTTTGTAAAGCATATATCAAATGTCAGAACTGCCAACATAAAATTTTTGTGCTTTCAAGTTATCATGTGCAAAAAGGTGCGTTTACACTTGTATCAATACTTATGGCAGGACTAGGTATTATCCTACAGAAATTATTTGAAATATTTGCATACGAGGCATAGTGGCGAATTAAATTAAAATTTTACAATTTTATAATGTCTTTTTTTTATTAAAAACTTGTTGAACTTATCTTCGAAGTTCCATGCTGTGCTAGTAGAAGGCGCATTTTTACTAGTATGTGCCAGTTAACTCTTCTTTAAAGTGTAGCAACCGACCAGATGCAAAGAATGCATACTTATTCCTCATTCAATGAGCGAGTCACATCATCTTTAAACAAACCTCTATCTGCATTTACTGCGTAACCAAAGCTGAACCAATTCTAGCGTCTTCTAAATAATTTGTACTTAGTATATGCTGTTTAATTTTGTCTGTTACTGACCTAGGGCAAGAACTTTGATAGCTAGTATTACTTAAAAATCTATAAGTCAAAACTACTACTACTACTTGTGCAAAATTACATATAAGTGTCGAGAACTTTTTAACAGACAAAATCTTTGGATTTTTCAACTTTGTCAACTTTTTTTACATTCATGCATTGATCATTCACTTTCTTGTTTGCAAATTTACTTAAAGTTTTGAAATGTCTAGCTAATTTGTTTTGCAATGTGTTTCGAGTTGATATCTTCGAGTGTATTGAAAAAAAATGATTTCGAAACAAAACTAAATTTTTATTAAAAAATGGCATACAATAGCAGTATGTATATTAATTGTTAAATAAATGCATGATGTAAATAATGAAATTTTAATATTCCCTGATACAAGGCGATGTTAGAGATACACGCATAAAGATTTCATAGTTACTAACTCGATATTAACTCTAATATGAAGAAACGTTTATTACCCCTTTGAAACTTAACATGACGTAGTTTCAAAGTTTGGTAACGAACAGATAAACGATGTAATCATAGGGATAAGACTATGCATATTAAATCCACCCTAATTCGTATAAGTACACATAAAAGGAACAAGACAATCACAAAAGCATGCTGTAGAGTAATAAAGTATCAAAACTGAGTATGCAAAAATTCCTATTTTACACGTAGAGTTAAGATAAACTATTCAGAGCAATTATCGGGTATTCTATATGATGTGTGTCACATTTGACTCATATTTTGTGCTTTGTAAGGTGTTTGGCAACAAAAAAATAGCTTTTCGAAATAAGAATATCGCAGTATCATCAAAATTTTGACTAAAATTATATAAAAACATAATTCAACTTGAAGAATAATGGTCTACAAAATCTATTATTAAGCATACTCTTTTCCTAACAACTTATTGTAAAGTGGTATTGTTATCCTAATCACTGAGGATTGATATATAACCCCTTTCCACTTTAATTTTCATATTCTGTATTCGTATTTCGAAAACTAAGTTGTTATCATCAGCAGATAATTAAACATTGTCACACCTGGAAAAGTACGGCAAAATACCCGTACGAAACAAATTCTGCACACGCTCTGTAGCGTCGAAAGCCATTGTGTGTATTTTTGTAGTTAGAATTTTTAACGTTTTATGATTCCCAATGGAGAAAAATGATAATATGCTAATAAACAATATTATTCTGCTGTAAAGTTATAGTTGAGATTGGAAAATCCTCCGGGTAACTAGTGACAGGATAGGGGGCGAACACATCACTTTCATCATGTCAGTGATGTAAGCTATTGACATTGTTATATTACTGTATTTCTGGGCTCTATCTGAAAATGGAAATCGTTTACCACGCAAGTGTTTTTTCAGTTTCAAAACAGTTGGTAATCGGTGGTGGCCAAATCTGGTGAATATGGAGAATGTTCAACTAATTCGAAGCCTGCCTCAGCTATTGCAACTGTTGCAGTTGCGGATCTGTGACTGGGTGCGTTATCCTGATGCAAGAGATCACCTTTGCGCGACTTCCCTCGACGTTTTTCTTTTGTCGCGTTACGTAATTTAGGAATTAAGTTGGCATAATAAGTGCATGTAACTGTGGCTCCCTTCTGTAGGAAATCTACTTAAATTACGCCTTCAGCATCTCAGAATACGGATCGCATAACGTTCCCTGCTGAAGTTTGCATTTTGAATTTTCTCGGCGGTGGTGAACCTCGATGTGTCTTCTCCTTACTTTGTATTTTGGTCTCTACATCAGAATGACCAATCCTGGACTCATTCAATGTCACAAATCTTGCAAGAAAATTTGTCCTATCTAAACAGCGTTAAAAACGACTGACAATGTCTTTTCGAGCTTCCTTGTGTGCATCTGTTAACGTTTGTGGTATTCATTTTGCTGACAATTTCTTCATGTTTAATTCGGCGGTAATTATATTATATACCACATGGTATGAAAGACCAGTATCTTCAACTTGTTGCCTAATAGTCACAGGTCGATCTCGCAGCACAAGATCATGGACTTTTTTAACATTTTCTTGGGTGGTGACGGTTATAGATGCTCGATCTGCATATTCATCTGTATATGACTGACTACTACATTTCTGAACTCACGACACCACCTTCTAACTATGTCATATGATACTGCAGATTTCCCTAATACATCCACCAAATCTTGATGAATTTGATTTGGATTCATCTTTTTTAAACGCAAGTACTTAATCTCCACTCGTTGCTCGACACGATCCATTTTGATACTGATACGTGACTCTCTCGACCTCGGGTGTCTACTGTAGGCACACTTTAACAGGTTCTGACTTGTAAGTTTGTAGCGTTAGTCTATAGTTTGCAGGCTACAATACGACGTGAATATAAAAAATTGTTTAGGTTTATAAATGGACCAAAACGATCAGCCCTCGTATTAATATTCCATGCTATGCATTACTGGATTTTTCCAGTTTTATTGGTTGTCTGCTTTTCAGGCAAAACACTTTCAACCGGTTCAATTCTTAGTTGCAGTTCATCATGGATAAGACCTAGATTAATATTTCCGTAAAGTTTTCGACCGCTATTTCGGTCTGCTGAAGCTTTTTTTAATGTTTAACACTTTTATACCAATAGGTGTATATATGTATGTCAATAACTAATATCGAATTGTCATGTGGAATGGAAAAATTTAATTTTCGAGCAAAGAATACATACGAAGTCAAGCCATTACTCAATGAAAATCCCAGCACTGTACACACCATCTCTCCACCACTTAATACTACAGATATATTGTTAAAATGATAAAATTTCGTATATTACTTGTAATACGCAGTGCATATATCCATTAGACAACAATGAAACTAAGATTATTATTATTCCGTCCGTTCGTGGAATGACCGCATTAAATATATAATCCAATAATCAATTTTTGAGTCATTTTTCGAAAATAAATTAATAAATTCTATTGGCACAGTAGTATTTAATTGCTTTAGTAGTATTTGATTTAATTAATATATCATTTGAACCCTAAATACGTGGGTAGTTTGACAAGAAGGGAGAATGGAAAAGAAAAACGAATTTTTTAAATACAAAATAATCTTTATTTTTTAATATATTATATAAAAGAGCAATACATTTATTCCAACGGTGCTCCAATGCCCTTATGCCATCTCTAAAATGCGATTCCGGAAGGCTTGCAAAATACTCATTTACGAATATGATAAGCTCGTCAATTTTGGAAAAAGGTGGAAGTCGAAAGGGCTAGATCCGGCGAATAAGGCGCATGCGATACTAATTGGAAATGCAACTCGTGGAATTTGGACATCGCAACTGTGCTGGTATGCGAGGGAGCGTTCTCTTGGTGAAACAGAAACCTTTTCTTTGACATTCCCGGCCGTTTAGCACGAATCTCGACATTTAATTTTTGTAGAAGTTCAAATCGCCGAACAAATCGCCTACAAAAATAAACCGGATTCCTCTTATAAAGGTCAAAACACTCATTGGAAATGCGCAAACGAGTGAACTTTTGATCGTTCGTAAGCAATCGCGGCACCCATCTTACCGAAAGCTTGGAAAGGCCCAATTCTTTCGTTAAAATGTGGTGTACGCGTTCTGTTGAAATGTCTATCATGTCTGCTATCTCCCTCACTTTGAGTCGTCGATCTTGCGTAATAATATTATGGATTTTTATAATCATTTCCTTTGAAGTCAAGATTTTTGGTGCTCCAGAGCGAGCTTCATCAACACAGCTTGTTCTACCACGTTTAAATTCATTTACCCATCTACTTGTTGTAGCGGATGATGGAGCAGATTCACCTAATGTTTCCCGTAACTCATCTTTTATTTCGGTCGCTTTCATACCCTTAATTACGAAGTATTTAATCACCGCACGATACTCTGCTTTTTCCATTTTAACAAAACGACATGTTGCTTCTTTTTCAATCAGCTGTCAAAAATAAGCTAATCAACCGATTTATCTAAATATCGGAATGTAAACATATAAATAGGCAACCTAAATTACAGTGCATTTGTTTTACCAATTAGAGGGCCACCTATGTGTCATTCTCACTACTTGTCAAACTATCCTCGTTTTTTGGCAAGTATATTTTAGGAAACGCAAATACTTGTCTTACAAAATTTTGCTTTTAAAAGCGTTAAATAAGCCAAAATATTATGTGCCATTTTTAAAACAAATAATATTGACGAATTAAAAGGAATTTAAAAAAAAATTCGGAGCAACGTTGGCAATTTATTAAAACGGAGAAGAAATGAAATGGAAGGAAAAATTATCAGAAAAAATTATGTCACCCTACACACAGCAAAAACAATAATGAACGGTCCCTGGCCCTTCTCTCTTTAAATGTAAATAATCCGATTTTAAAAAGGGCCTAAATCGTTATTGATGTTCGAGTCGATGTGCGAATTAAAACTTGTGCGTGTGTATTATAAATTTAAGGTCGAAAACTCCGCGCGTCTGTATATTAGCGTCCTGTGTTTTTGAATGCTCACACCATCGCCACCAATGCGTGTATGGGTGAACTGGACCATTTGCCGTTAATTCGTAACACATTTGTCGGAAAACAGAAACTGAACAAATACGACACGAAATTTAATTACCAACTCTCTGAATGCTGAAAATGTTTGATCTTTGGCCTTGTTTTTCGTTGACGTTACACGGTCATATGTATTTGTATTTGATGTTATGGTCGTCTAAATTCGTATTAAATCTCAATACGTTTAGTTTTGATTAAGATAGGCTATAAATTTGATTTCGGTTCTTGTATAATTGGTAATTTCATTTGCCGTGATGTAAGCAATCGATCTACACGACCATAAAGATTCTACACTAATTCGAAGTTTTAATTTAATCTACAATATTTAAAAATTTTGTACATATACAGGTGTCCCATGACATAATTATCACAGGTAAACATGCCTACAACTCTCGTAACTCAGTTGCAAGCACCCGAAGTTTCAGATAACTCTACTAATGCTGGTATTATGTACTGTTGCAAAAATCTTCAAAGAAAATATTTTAAAAAGAAGTCGCTTTATTTATCATAGTTGCAATATATTGGGTTGGCAACTAAGTACTTTCGGTTTTTACTGATAGAGAGCGTTGCTTTATTTTTTGTATAACGTATGTTAATGCTGTACTTTACCGTTTGTCGCGTGATACTAGTCACATTGACGTAAGAAGCAAGTAGTGCGTGATTTTTATTAAAGCTATTAGTTGTGGGTTAATTTTAAATGGAGTGCAGAAACGAACATTTTCGACATATTTTACTATTCCGTAAAGGAAAGAAAGCTGCTGCGGCTCACAAAAAGATATGTGAAGTTTACGGTGCTAATTGCTTAACAGAGCGCACGTGTGGTATAAAAAATCCCGTTCTGGGGATTTTTCCCTTAAAGATGAGCAACGTTCTGGTCGGCCTCCTGAAGTTGATGATGACCAAATCAAAGTCATAATTGAAGAGGATCGTTCGATAGGTTGCGGAGAGGCTACATGTGTCGCACACAACAATAGAAAAACATTTAAAATGTCTTGGGCTAGTTAAGAAGCTTGATATTTGGGTACCTCAAGAATTGAAAGAAATTCATTTAACACAAAAAATCAACTTTCGCGATATGCACCTTAGACGAAATGAAACCGACCCTTTCTTAAAAAGAATCATAACTGGTGATGAAAAATGGGTCCTGTACAGTAACATAGTTCGAAAACGATCATGGAGCAAACACCATAAACCAGCTCAAACCACATCGAAAGCTGAATTGCATCCAAAAAGATCATGCTGTCAGTTTGGTGGGATTACAAAGGTGTTGTGTTTTTTAGCTGCTTCCAAAGAACCAAACGATCAATTCTGATGTTTACTGCCAACAATTAATAAAACTGGATGAAGCAATCAAAGAAAAACGGCCAGAATTGTCAAATCGGAAAGGTGTAGTTTTCCACCAAGATAATGCAAGGCCTCACACATCTTTGGCAACTCGTGGGAAACTATTGGAGCTTGGCTGGGAAGTGATGCCACATCCCCCATACAGCCCTGATCTAGCACCATCTAATTACCATTTATTTCGATGTTTGCAGAATTCTTTAAATGGTAAAACTTTCACAAATGACGATGACCTTCACTCGCACCTGGTACAGTTTTTTGCTGATAAGGACCAGAAATTTACTGAGCGCGGAATCATGCAGCTGAAAGAAAGATGGCAAAAGGTCATTGAGCAAAATGGAAAATATATACTTGATTAAAAACTATTCTTTGTTTAAAAAAAAGTGTTTTATACTACAAAACCGAAAGTACTTAGTTACCAACCCAATAGATAGTCTAGCTCTTCTTAGAATTGAAAAAGTAATTCTGTTAATTGTCTCAGGATCAGTATGAATGGTTTCTACGGCATCGACAATTCTAGCAACAAGTTCTCTCAGAAAAAGTAAATAAAATCCCTTTCCATATCAATATAGTATTCTGTATACGTAATTCAACAACTAAGTTGTCATCATCAGCTGATAATTAATCATGACGTCGCACTTGGATAAGCTGTAAAACTTCACCAAACAACATATATTCAACACAGTTTAAAATATTTCTTTATCTTAAAACTAACACGTACACCAGGGATTCTCAAAGTATGCACAGCAAAGAGTCTCCAGGGATGTCACGACAGCCTCGCCAAAACAAAAAAAAATAAAAATATAAGATTTTAGACTTAAAATTATCAGGTCTCCAATTATGCTTCATATGAAGGGTTTCGCCGGAAATAATCTGAACGTTAAGGGCGCCATGGCTTTAAAAAGTTTGAAAACCTATGACTTAAACTAAAGTACACTCCGCTCTTCCATCTATGGACTCGTTCGTTATCGGTCATTTTCACCAGGAAGTCAAAGAGGCTAGAATATGTTATCGGACCCTTATCTGAGCTTAGCACGTAGTTTATATTCTTTGAAACGAATATGCCTTTATAGTTACCTAATTCACGGTAATTATTTATATTTTTTATTAAATGTAAATAATTCGTAATTATACGATTATTTTAGAACACGTGTTTCGGTAAGCTTGATTTCTCAGGTCGATTAAACATGATGCGCGTCATATGTTCTTTATACCAGGTTCCCATCAAATGTGCAGGCTAAGAGATTGTTTGTTACAGTCTAGTGAACGATTTCCGTAGCTTCCCTATGCCGTTCAAGCCACTGCTGACAGCAAAAGGTCTTAAATCGCACTCTAAGCGCGGGCATAGAAATAGCTCATGGTCTGCCAAAGCTCCTTGTAATTGACGTTAAGCTCTTGGAGTTGCAAGTCATGGATTATAATTACTATTATGATGCTATATACGTTTCTTTAAAATTCTGCTTAAATTTTTTGATAGTAAGTAAGTCTTTTTGAGTACGTTTTTAAAATTTTTCTGTTTCAGCCTTATCTGTTTATAATACTTTTTATTTATTTACATATATTTGCTAGATCTCTAGCAGCACTGGATCATTTTTGAAATATTCTAGTCATTATCTTCTTGTTTGAACGAAATAACAATTTGTATTTATTTCGTTTTCAGATCAATTGCCGTATACCTACCAATAAAACTAAATAACAGAATTCATAGAATTATACGCTTTTACGGAGCTAAACTGAGAAACTCTAATTTTAACCGCTTTTTGCATCCTAAATTTTTGAAGAAAGTTATTTTCCCCGGGCGGGACTCGATCCCGCGACCTCATTTTCTCACAGAATGTGCCATTCGCGGAGATCATGGAGGCAGTTAATTCGAGTCCTAATATGCCGCAAATTGTATTATGGAAACAGTTATTAAATGAGAACCCACGGTAGGTTATTAACTGCATTCAATTACGTGCTTTTTATTGTCTCTGTGGTCTAATGGTGATGGCACACTCCTGGGAAGAATGAAATCGCGGGTTCGAGCCTGCGCGAAGAATAGATATTTTATCAAAAATGTCCGCAATACGTACATGATGTACAAAGCGATTAAAGTTAGACTTTTCCGATTTGCGTTGTAAAAGTGCATAATTATATGCAATTAATAACCTGCCATGGGTCAGTTAATAGCTGTTTCCATAGGAAGATTTATGGTACATTAGGACTCGAATTGACTCTCCGTGGTCTAATGGTTATCGCACATTCACAATGAAAATGGGAATTCAGGTTCGAGTTCGGCGTGGAGAACAGAATTTTTTCTAGAAAAATTCTTGCGTTTCATGTAATATGTATAAAGCGGTTAAAGTTAGAATTTTTCTAAATAACCGATATTCACAAGAATTTAGTAAATTGTTTACTATAACGGAACGTCTATTAGGTTTTCCCCAATGGTATACACATTAGGTGAGAGAATAGTACGTTAGATGAGTGAGATTATTAATTTACAAGTAATTAGTAATCGATATTTACTATCGACAATTAAAAATAGATGACTTGATAATTATTGAAGATAATTATGATCATAAGAAATATTATTATTATATTTACGACAAGAAGGGACTTACGTTTTTAGGATCATGCCTGTAGGATCATCCTTACCTGAAAAAAACGAATATTAAATTAGTAATAATAGAAATCTCTCAACTACAACATAGTCTGCACATGCGTAAAAAATTGTTTCCGTTCTTATCATCTTTGTAATTTTAAATGTTTCTATTACACATGCCTATGTGTGTTCGAAAATTGAAAATTACGAACAGGATATAAGTTGATTTTCGTATAAATAAGTAATCAAAATTTTCTTGTATTTCTTATATAAATAAAGATATACGTTGAATTTAAGGAATCCCACTAGTTTGAAAGAATACAGGGTCTTCATGAAATAAGACTGCTTTCTTTTTTCTGCCCAAGGTTGTAATTGTGAACAAGGTTTTGTCATCCATTAAGCACGAATGTGAATTTCTCTTGTATAATGCATTCTATTCATGGTTTTAGCCACTTTTTTGTTTGTTCTCGATTCAACTGTTTTACTAATGTGCTTCTACCATGATTTGCTTTTAATATATTTCACAATATCGGCAGCTGTAATCGGTTGACCATTTTAAGATTTATTAGGATTCTCACATGTTATTAACTCGCTGCGCTGGGGCTTAAGCATACCTTGCACAAGGTCTTTCTCTAAAAAAATCTTGTACAAGGTCTTCTTCTAGAAAACTGTCATCATCCTAGCCCTACATCCGTAGATTACTACAGGTTGAGGCTTGAATAGAACTATATTAAGCTACTATTCTAGTCTTGTACTGCTATCCAATAGCACATCTTTCTTGTGTTTCATTTCTACTTCGTATTGCTATATCTCTATGGCGATTTTTATTTTTGTTCAGCTAGCAAACTTTGTCGATGTATTAGAATGGCTTTAGCATTTAGTGGGCAAACGATTCCAATACCTTCCAATGATCACTTTTGGTGCCATCAATCTTATATTGGATGTGTTTCGAAAAACCGTGTTTCTGAAAGCTCACCGTTGTTTATAGTGACTTTAGCGTCATTTAATGGAAAATAACCCAGCAATTACAACTGACGAGATTGGTGGCAGAATGAATATAGAAACACCGAGTTCTTTTCACCATTTTAAGATATTTGAATTCATTTCTAAACTCAAAATGTGGACGGAATAAGTAACTATTTCTCTTCTTGAATGCTGTTATGTAAAAACTTTTTGAATGTAGCTGTGATAGGTTACTAAAATGGATCTTATACCAGAACGTCTAATATGAAGAAACATATAAGTTGCGCAAAAGATTTAAAACGTGATGTGCCAAGTGTGAATGAAATTACCAAAGAGTTATTACGGACTAAATGACCGAGGGTGGGGGAAATACTAGATTATTTAAAAAGCTTAATAGAAAGACCACTTGATAAATGGACGATAGACATAAGAATATCGATCTACTTGGCGAAGGAAATAGAATAAAAATAGAAATCTCATCATTACTTAATACAAAATTTGTAACTAAGAGAGAAGTAATTTACAACTACTAGATGGCTTTAAGGCTAACGAGCTATATCTACAAGGAAAGAAAAACTGCTTTATTAGCCAATAATAAAATAGCTATCTTCATTTTAAGTAACGACCTCCTAAGATTGTTCAAGGTAGTGGATTCCTTTTGCTTAGAACTCCTTTGTCTTTCTTCTATTTATTCTTTATGAAGTTTTCTTATGAAATTTTCTTTCATCTGAAACTTGGAGGATATAGTACACACTGAAGGATTTACCATACCGAAACAATTGACAAGATTGCAAGAGCAACCGTCTTCGAGCTTGCTACATTTATGGAAATAATTACACCAGAGTACTATGACAAATTTATCAATATGAACTCAGTAAGTCACGAAAAACATCCCCCGTTTTGCTAAATCGAAAAGGCATCATCTCCTATGATGACAATATCTGACCATGGTCTGATGGACGCTACGAAAGGTAAAAGATTTAAAATGGCAAATTCTTCAATATCTACTATATTCTCTAGATTTCAGATCGTAGGAAAGATCAATAAAGAAGAAAGAGGAGAAAGACAAAGAAATTCCAAGGAAAAGGAATCTACTAGTTGAACAATCTCTTGGGAAGTCGTCATATAAAATGAAGACATGTATTTTAATATTGATTAATAAAGCGGTTTCCATTTCCTTGAAAATGGTTAGTTTTACAGTCCCGAAGTAGTTACAAGTTTCTTCTCCCTTAATTACATACACAGTCTGTCGCAGGGAAAACCGAACTTATATGCATCGATAAGGTAGATCCTTTGCTAACGTAATGTCAAAATATCATGAGATTTGCATTATTAGAAGCAGAGAAATTGCGTATAAAGTAACAGTGTTAATTTGGCATTGGAATTTTAAACAAAGAGCAAATATCAAGTTTTAAAATCGGTAAATCGTTTACTGAAACGTTTAATTTTGATAGAACAAGTACATGGTGATCCGTCCTTATCGTGCATGAGGGTGTATGAGTGGTATGAACGATTTAAAGACTGTTGTACGAATATAAGTGACGACGAATATGCTGGTGCAAAAAAATCTGTGGGTACGGAAAATAACATCGAGCTTGTGCGTCAATTGATCAGAAATGGGCTGAATTCTAATTGTGAAAAGTGGGAATTTAATTAAACATTTCCAAAGGTTCAATTCATCGCATTCGGCACAGCGTTTGGCAAGGTTTATACCACACAAGCTAACTGAATTCAACAGTGTATAGACTTGATTAAAGACTCAAAAAAAGAACGCAGGCTTTAGGTATTCTATAAATGAAACGTGGTGTTTTCAATACGAGCCAGAGACCAAGCGTCGAAACTTTGAGCGGAAGAATCCAAATGAAAAAAGACGGAAAAAAGCTGTTTGGAGAAATCAAAAGTGAAGACAATATTGATTTGTTTCTATGATTCGAAAGGCACAGTGCACAAAGTTAACAGTCAATGTTGTATATTCGTGTGCCCCTTCAATATCTTGAAAATGGTAGCTGTCGTTTGTTACATGATAAGGTACCACCTCGTCGTTCGACGTTTATCACTGATTTTCTAACTAGAACGGCGTTATGTCAATGTCGAAGCCATTAAAAAGGTGTTAACAGCGATCTTGAAGGACATCGCTAAAGATTACTTAAAAATTCATTCGACTTGTTAATTGACCGTGCAAAACGTTGTATTGAAGCCGAAGGCAACTACTTTGAATAAAATGAAAGAATTTTACCAAAAGAGTAAGCTTTCGTAATTTACAATATTTCTAGTTTTATTCTATTTCTTTCGCTAATTTTATAGATTGACTTTTTAAGTTCATCGTATATTTATCTTGTAGTCTTTCTATTATTAAGTGATCTAATATCTCCCTCAGTTTCCATTATTTATTCCTTAATAGCTCTATTGTGGCTTCATCCACACTTAGAGCTTCACATTTTTAAAGTTTTGGATGACCCATTTATTTCACCAAAACTTGGTAAAGGTGTTACCGAATATTAAAAACAAAAATGCACTTGGATCGAATCAAATTGCAGTTTCAATGCAAACAGACGTATCTGCTTAAAAAAATAATGGAATTGAAACGAAAAAGTTGTTTTTCAAAAACACATAAGCGTAAAAAAAACAATGACAATGTGGTACACGTTCGTCCGTAATGGCATGTGCATACTAAATTACGTATTTATATTAAGCGACGTTCGGTATACTTCCCAATTGGAGTGTGTTTCAAAAATATATATACTTAATTAAAAAGCCGTCAGCCGGGTGAAAATATCGGAAGTGAATGCGGTATCGATGTTCTCTTCTATTAAAGGCAGTAATTAAATTTGTCGGACACTGTTTGTGATTTTTCGATTACAATAAATGTTGCGGTTATTCTCTCTTGGAAAGGATTCGACCGTATAATTGACAAAAATGTCTCGGGTTTCCGTACCAAGTTTAATGATTTAGGAAGTTCGTGTTATTAAATTAGAAACGTGATCGTGAGTTAAACTTGTATACAGGGTATTGGAAAAGCGATGGTAGTATTCCAATTTTAATAAAAAGAATTTTTCGAAGTCCCAAAAGGTTTTTTCGTTTCTAAATTCAAATCAATAGATATGTACTTTGTTTGCTTATCTTAAATGTTTTGAGATATGCCTAGCAATAATTCGATCATGTTCTGAGAGTGTCTTTGACTAACAGTTGTAGATGGATTTTTGTTTCCGCGAGGCAGGTAACAAGGGTTGTACGAGGATGGTCCCATAAGTATCCGGTCCGACCTATAGATGGCGGTAGTTTGAAAAATAGCCCTGTATTCGAAAGCACACAATCTATCAAGCATATGTTTCAAGTTTGAAGACGCCACGTTGTTTAATATTTGTTTGGTGGCCATCAATAGTGAACGTTTTCAGTGAATTTGTAAAAATTGACAAAATTCGTCATCGTTAAGTGATACTTTCATTTGAAAGTCCTGAGCCCAACCGATATAAAAGCTAAACTGGATTCTACTCTGGGCGAATCTGCTCCTTCGTTTACAAAAGTGAAATATTGAATAGCATAGTTTAAACGAGGTCGTACGAGCTGCCAAGACGAGCATTGCAGTGGTCGACCAAATGGGGTGATGACTCCCGAGACGATGAAGAAAATCCACAAAGCGGTACGGATGATCGTCGACTGAAAGTGCGCGAGCTAGCAGACATAGTAGGCATTTTAAAAAGTGCGGTACATTGCATATTTTCTGAAAATGTGCCGCGTTTGCTCACACTCGAGCAAAAACAGTATGGTGAAGATGTTTCAATTGAGTGCTTAGCAAAGTTTCAGAGCAACAAAATAGAATTTTTGCGCCGTTTCATAACCTTGGTTGAAAAACATGGGTCCATCACTTCACAGCCGAGACCAAAGAACAATCGAAACAATGGACTCAAAAGGGAGAACCGGCTCGAAAGAAGGCAAAGACCGTTTCATCTGCAGGCAAGGCCATGGCGTCGGTTTTTTGGGATCCGCGTGGAATAATTTTCATTGACTATCTTGAAGAAGGAAAATCTATCAACGGCGAGGATTGTGCGAACTTATTGCAACGTTTGAGCGAAGAAATCAATCAAAAATGGCCCCATTTGGCTAAGAAGAAAATGTTGTTTCATCAAGACAATGCACTAGCTCACAAATCCGTTATTTCAATGGCCAAAATTAATGAATTAAAGTTTGAACTACTATCTTATGCACCCTATTCGCTAAATTTAGCCCCCTCGGATTATTTTGTTTCCCAAACTTGAAAAAATGCCTCAGTGGTCAAAGATTTTCCAACGATGAAGAAATGTTGTCAGCAGTTAGTGACTATTTTGAGGAGCAAGACAGTTCCTATTATAAAAAGGGTATCAGACTTAATGAACATCGATGGGATAAGTGAATAGAGCTGAAAGGGGATTATGTTGAAAAATAAATATATTTCTTTCCAAAACTTTTGTGTTTTCTTTATTGGGTCGGGTACTTCTGGGACCACCCTCGTAAATGTAACTAAAAAAGTATGCGATTCAAAATTTAAACTAAACAGTTGCACAACAATAATTATAAAGCATCATTTCGTGACTTCAATTTAACTTGATTTCGCGGCATCGAAATAATCAATTGCGGTTTGTGGAAAATTGTTCAGTGGCGCGTGAGGTAATTCAAGTTTCATTACCTGTTTAACATAGCAATGTTGTCCGCGAACTTTGTGATTAAACACCAACACCTTGTATGGCAAACGCTAACGGAATAACCCAGTAACGTTTACTCTCCACCCTCAGAATTTCCCCACATCCTTTAAGTTTGTACAATTAAAGTTGGTGTAATGAATCAATGTGTAAACCCAATTTATTTAATTAGATGGAATGTGTTTGCGCGCTTAACCTAAATTACTTGGCGATAAACTAGGGGGAATACCAGCGTAAAACTTTACACGTTGTTTCCTCCGTACGCAGATACAGATTGCTAATTATTTCTCAAGGAATATTCTCATAAGCTTGCTTAAGTTAATGTGCGTTAATTTATTATCAGACTTTGATTGTGTTTCGGATGGTATTTAATTTAAGTGAGACATAATAAAACAACGTAGTATCAAAAGGATTTTCTAAATAAATTTGTCGTTCTTGTGTACCGAGTATAACCAAGCAATAAGTAATAACACAATATAAATAAAATTTATGAATACCTAACCTATGAACACCTGTATACAGTAGTTTCCCATTTGTAAACAGTCCTAAGAATATTAAAGATGTACAATAACGTTCTAGTGAGAATTGCCTGTCAGTCTTGCAAGTGCTCGCAAATCACCCCGCCGCGGTGATTCCATAGCGTCAAGAAGAAAAAGATTAATTCTCTATTAAACTAAAGCGTGTTTCAAATTGTGCGGTTTCTTTTAAAAGTAAATAAAATATAGACGGCGCATTGAATTTGTCTGGGCATGTGGGCATTTAAAAAGTGTGATATATGATAACATATTTATAAAAATGGCTTCGTACACGGTACAACAACGCGTTCAAATTGTTGAATTATTTTATGCAAAATCAGCGTTCTGTGAAAAGAGTATTTAGAAAATTACGTGAATTTTATGGTTGACATAAACGTCCATCTGAAAGCACTATTGGTCGAATTATTAAAAAATTTCAAGAGACCGGATCCGTGGAATATCAAAAAAGTGAAAAATACAGTCGTAGTGGTCGTTCACAAGAAAATATTGGTTTGGTTCCTGAAAGTGTTGCTGAATATCCTGAAATGTCTATTAGACGCCGTTCACAACAACTTGGACTTAGTGGATCAACAACATGGCGTATTTGACACAAGAATTTAGCTCTGAAGGCGTATAAGGTTCAAATAACACAGGAACTGAAGCCATTGGATCATTTAAAACGTCGTTCATTTGTAAATTTCATCAATGAACAACCAGCTGACTTTTCTCAGAAAATATTGATGGCTATGTTAATAAACAAAATTGCCGTATCTGGGGGTGAGGAAAATCCACGAATTATTCAAAAGAAACCTATGCATCCTAAACGAGTTACTGTTTGGTGTGCATTATGGTCAGGTGGTGTAATTGGACCTTACTTCTTTGAAAATGCTGCTGGTGAAGCTGTAACTGTCAATGGTGATCGATATCGTTGGATGATAACCGAATTTTTGTGGCCTGAATTAATGAATATTGACCTAGAGGATATGTGGTTTCAATAGGATAGCGCTACACCTCACTTTGCACATGAATCAATTGATTTATTGAGAGAAAAATTACGTGGACGTGTAATCTCAAGAAACGGTGATGTTAATTGGCCACCAAGGTCATGTGATTTGACATCGTTAGACTATTTTCTTTGGGGTATGTGAAAAGTCAGGTTCGTAAAAACAATCCGCAATCAATTCCTGCTTTGAAAGATGAAATTATTCGTATCGTTGGTGAGATAGAGCCTCAGTTATGTCAAAATGTCATTGAAAATTTGAACAAAAGGGTGAACGTCTGTGAAGCTGCAAGAGGAGGTGATTTGGCAGATATTATTTTTCGCATATAAATTCCATAACTGATACTTCCATTACCAATAAAAAATTTTTAAAATGAATGCAAATTATGTGTTTTATTTATTCTTTAAAAAACCCGTGAAATTTGAAATACCCTTTACTATCATGACAAATGTGTCATACAAGGTAAGTCAGTGAAGCGGGAAAATTTAAAGCTTCTGTATCTACATAAGTTTTTATTTTAACATTAACGTGTTTTATAGTTTTCACTTAAGTTAGACTTGCTATTTGATCTTTTAAAAAGAACACTTGACAGATTGGCACCCTTACGATCTACACACTCTTGTAGTCTTATTCGAAAGTTTTCCATTAGTTGCTGTAAAGTTTCCGGTGTGATACGTGCAACTTCTTGAATTTTTAGTTTTAGTACCGTTAACGTTTACGTTCGTTCAACGTACACCTTGCCCTTGAGCCAACCCCAAAGGAAAAAGTCGCATGTGGACAATTTGGTGATCCAGTCGGCCAAACAATGTCTGCCTTTTTGAATATGATATGATTCGGAAAGTGATCCCGTAAAGCAGCAATAGATACACGAGCAGTATGACTGGTAGCGCCTTCTTGCTGGAAGCACATAATATCTGGAAATCGAACCAGTTCTTGTTTCAAAAATGTTGTGACTATATTTGTGTAATGAACTGCACTGGTGGCATTTTCTCGCTCGTCTTCAAAAAGGAATGATCAAATAATGTCAGATGATGAAGGGGCACACCATACTATCACCTTAGGACTATGCAAAAGTTTCTCGTGTAAGTGAAGGGGGTCTTCGGCGCTCCAATATCGGATATTTTCTTTATTTACATAGTCGTTTAGATGAAAATGGGCTTCATTTGTCATACATATATGGCGGATTAATTTTTCGTCACCATCCAAACGCTTGATAAAAATTCATGCGAGAAACCAAATCAGCTTCTTGTAAGTCTTGAACAATTTGAATCTTATGAGGGTTAAAATTTAAGTCCTTATGTAAAGTTCGACGTATCGAAGGTTCACTAATATTCAGTGCTACTATATGTTTCTTCGCAAAACGTTTTGGACTACTTATTGTGGCATTTCAAACCCTATCAATGTTTTCTAGCGTTCTAACACTTCTTGCTGCTCCTTTATGGTTTAAATTTAAAGTGGACTCAGTTTCACAAAGCCATGGCATCGACGCGGAATATTGAACTGCAACACATGAAGAAACACCTAAAACAGGAGCAGCTGCTTTGTTTTTCCTTCAGTACATACAGTTTCTGTAGAATATTTTGTGCACTGTTCTGACGGAGATATTTTAAATTTTTTACAACCATCCAGTATACGCAAAATAATCTCCAATCCCTGTCTTGAATGAAAAACATGGGTCCATCGCTTCACAGCCGAGACCAAAGAACAATCGGAAACAATGAACTCAAAAGGGAGAACCGGCTTGAAAGAAGGCAAAGACCGTTTCATCTGCAGGCAAGGCCATGGCATCGACGCGGAATATTGAACTGCAACACATGAAGAACCACCTAAAACAGGAGCAGCTGCTTTGTTTTTCCTTCAGTACATACAGTTTCTGTAGAAAATTTTGTGCACTGTTCTGACGGAGATATTTTAAACTTTTTACAACCATCCAGTATACGCAAAATAATCTCCAATCCCTGTCTTGAATGAAAAACATGGGTCCATCACTTCACAGCCGAGACCAAAGAACAATCAATGAACTCAAAAGGGAGAACCGGCTCGAAAGAAGGCAAAGACTGTTTCATCTGCAGGCAAGGCCATGCATCGACGCGGGATATTGAACTGCAACACATGAAGAAACACCTAAAACAGGAGCAGCTGCTTTGTTTTTCCTTCAGTACATACAGTTTCTGTAGAATATTTTGTGCACTGTTCTGACGGAGATATTTTTAATTTTTTACAACCATCCAGTATACGCAAAATAATCTCCAATCCCTGTCTTGAATGAAAAACATGGGTCCATCACTTCACAGCCGAAACCAAAGAACAATCAAAACAATGGACTCAAAAGGGAGAACCAGCTCGAAAGAAGGCAAAGACCGTTTCATCTGCAGGCAAGGCCATGGCATCGACGCGGAATATTGAACTGCAACACTTGAAGAAACACCTAAAACAGGAGCAGCTGCTTTGTTTTTCCTTCAGCACATACATTTTCTGTAGAATATTTTATGCACTATTCTGACGGAGATATTTTAAATTTTTTACAACCATCCAGTATACGCAAAATAATCTCCAATCCCTGTCTCGAAAGGAAGTATCGTATACACCCCCTTCAGTAATTATCGGTCTTTGCTTTTACTATAAACTAATTATCACCATCAATACAATTAATGTTTTGCATTTAGTGATGTGAATCCCATTAATCGAAGTGGTGGAATATGCCAATTACACTTAATTAGTGAACGTGGTTTTAAAACGAACTGAAGCTAATAAAATTTTACCGCACCAACATCGATACTCACACGCTACGGATTAGATACATCCATTAAGATGTTTGAAGTTTGAAAACAAACAAATGGTTTGGGAACCGCTGGTACTACACTCGGAAATAAATGTCCATCAAATTAACCCTCAAACTAATTACTTTTACCTATTTGCCTGTACAGGTTCTAATAAACCGCAATATGACTAATTGGAAATATGAAGGGAATAATCAGATATAAGATATCGTGCGGGAAGAATTAGAATTGTCTTATAAATATTAACTTTTAATTTACTAGATTAAGTTCACTGTATGGAGGGATGTTTTCGCTGAACGACTGATTCCATAGCGTTTATTCGATTCCATTGATGATTAATAAAGTTCAAGTAAACACGTAATATTTGCTACGAGAAAGAGAGAGCGTTGCTATAAAGAGATAAGGGAAAGAGATAATCATAATAATTTTTAAAGACGGTTTTATTATCAGCCTATTTACATCACTTCCTTCTATTTTTCTTACATTGTGATTATTTGGAGTCACCATTCGTTTTAGAAGTATGGGCAAGCTAGGTAACTATATATATATATATATATATATATATATATATATATATATATATATATATATATTATATATATTATGTAGATAAATGTACTAATTATTTTATGTATTGTTGACTCGTTACGTATACAAATGTTTATATCAAAGACACCCACTAGAAACAATTTAAATCCTTCCTTGTAGTCAAGTTACGCTACAACTGCTAGAATCCTTTTTCATAAACAAAGAAATAGGGAATAGCAACAAAATTTCACTTACTAACAATAGGAGTGCCCCGGTGATATATCTTGGGACATATAACAAGTATACCAATAGGGACATACCAATGTTGTCTTTAAATACGAACGTACTCTTGAATGTTTTTCATTATCTCTTCAACATCGAAATGTCAGTTATGGTGAAGTTCATGAACGTACAACGTTTGGATATTAGTAAAAATTACTACCGCCAATCGGTGGTCGCAACTTTAAGAGCGCTTGCTCTAGTTTCGATTATAATAATCGCCTCACCAGAGAGTCTGTGTGTGCTCTAGTGAAAAAATTCGAGTGAAAATATCCAGCATTGAATGTTTCCGTACCAGTGAGACGAAGCATCAGTCTAAGTACCGAAAATATCGCAGCCGTAGATGCTTCAGTTCAAAATCAGCCAAGTAAGACGATTTCACGTCACTCACATGAATTTGGAATCTCTCAAACCACATCGGGGCGAATTTTGCCTAAAGATCTTGGCTTATACCCTTACGAGATCAAATTAGCTCTATAACAGAAGCCTTGATCGTTTGAACCGCCGAAACTTCTCCGATTGAGCTCTGCTAAAGTTTGAAGGAAATCCTGAATTTCATCGAAATTCAGCATCGAAGTCATTTTTTGCTTAATGTGGAAATATGCATTATTATACAGCAACAAACCTATATATGCTTCAGGACACTGCATTACAACCAAAAAAGTGGTCGTGTAGTATGGATTTCAAGCCGGAGGCGTGATTGGACTATATTTTTTCGTCGATGACGCCATCTTGGAAGACCAGAATTGAATGGACTTAACATCAGTGATATGTGGTTCTAACAAGATGGCGCCACATTCCACCCAGACACCACGAACAATTAATCTATTGAAGAAGAATTTCTGTAAACGTGCAATCTTGAGAAATGGTCCAGTCGAATGACCACTTCGCTCATGTGATTTAACGCAACTCAAGTATAATATCGGACGTGAAATTGCCAACGTTTCGACCGATATGTGTGAAAAAGTGATGGAAAATTGTCTCCAAAGAATCGGTCGCTGCAAACATGCTCGCAGTGGCTATATGAACGTGGTCGAACTCCATAGTTAAATATAACATGTGTACTGCACCAAGAATAAATTTGAGCCACATTCGAAACAGTTCAGAGTCTCTAAAAGCACACAGTAATATTTCTTTCACAGAAACGCAAACTCACCTCAAAGAACATTTTAACTATGAAAATATTATATCAGTAGACACCGAATTATCTTTCTCTCTATACATGAACATACTTATAACGCGACGAACGTCATTTAACAAGAAGATTTTGGAGATGCTATACTGCAGATGTTTAGTTGGGAAATCTCAGATTGTTAATACTTCCCTGTTTATTCATTTATTTTTATTGTACACCCCTCGTATGTCTTATGGTGTATGATCTTTTTACATCGTAACGCCCGATTTACGAAGGTGACGGCCTAGACTGCTGAAGACATCCGCACCAATTCCTCTTTCCACCTATGCGTCTGGTCTAAATATTACCGCTTTATAAATTAATCACGTCCCAATGAAACACTCTTCATTACAACTTGGGAACGGCAGAGAATGTATTTCCGTATTTATCGTGTAGTGGATGTTGATAACAAATAGAATCAAATATTAATTAGGTTCTGACAAGAATAAATCTCTCTTTTTTTAATGTAAATGGAAATGTTTTAGATGTAAGTACAAAGTTATACGAAAGAGGGCCCTCTTTGAACATTGTACTGACATCTAACGGTTGTATATGTAATTAGTTATTTTTATGCTAACTTTTGTTTTAATTTATACATTATTTGCATTAGTATATTTTATGACAAAATACGTAACCCAATTCATTTTCCTAACTAAATAATAAGAATTCTTGCAACAAGAGTCTTCTTAATTAAGATCCACTGATGGAAATTTATGGCATGTCCGTTCGATATTTTCCGCTGTGTTAAGACGAGCGTGTGCGTGGAATTTATATTCCTTCAGGATTTTCCGAGATTGACGCCTCGAAATTAGCAATCTTAAGCAATGTAAAATATGTATTAGAGAACGTACTCCGCACGCCCCAATACCGCCACTACTCCATTCCATGCCTGAAAGTCAGACCTTTCTTACTTCATTCACGTTCGTATCTCGCAAAAACAAAACAAATGAGGAGTACAAGGCGATGTGAGACAACGATGAGACGTCGAGCGAGATGTTCCATGTAAAAGAACGTAGATTAAGTTGGAATGACGCAAATTGTATGGTTCTTTGTATTCGATAAAATTAATAAATTTCCTTTCGTATAAACAGTTTCTCATTTTGTTTCATAATATAATTGAAAGCAAGCTAAACTAGAAATATGGAGGTAGTTACATATTGTACTGAGATGTTTGGTTAATAGAATATTTGGAAATATATTGAAGGTATGCGTTTGTTGGAGAAAACAATAAGAGTTTGTGTTATTGTATACTTTTACTTAATTATATTAATAAAGTGGAAATAATTTGAACGTCTTGGTTTTTAATCATACTATTTGGACGTTTTAACTTGGTGCTGGGAAAGATATGCTGTGGTCCGCAAAGACCTATTAATGGGGTGATCACAACTACTATATCAGCTTAAGAGTCAGAAAAGTTTCCTTATTATTATTATTTAACCTTTGTAACGGTAACAGTGTACATAAGTGAGTGTCATTATTTAGTGAATATAAAGTTACAATTTCAAATCAAAATAGCTACAATAGGTAATAACAAAGTCATTCATAGACAGACGCGGGAAATTGTTTTTAACATGTATACGTAAAAAAGCGTTAACTAAGAAGTCTCAAAGACCACGGGTATTACGTTCCGAATAGTAAAACAACTTAGTTGTTAGCGAAGGACAATGTGTATTAGAAAATGATGTTCAAAAAAACGGGTCGCTTGTCTAAAGCAGCGTGTTAGAACACAGCGTAAAGGAATTACTTCAATATCAACTTCATGATCTGCGATCAACTATTTATAACTTTCATAAAACAGAAGGACAATGAAGTACAATAAATATATTACGTGAGGTACTTATGAAATATTTAAATTAATTTGGTTCGAATACGTCGCCAAAAATGTGTTTTAAAAGAACAAAGCTGCGACTTGCGAAAAAACGACATTCGTCAAGTTTTAGTTAGGAAGATAAATATTCGCG
This sequence comes from Dermolepida albohirtum, assembly GCA_031893035.1. Classification (NCBI taxonomy): domain Eukaryota; kingdom Metazoa; phylum Arthropoda; class Insecta; order Coleoptera; family Scarabaeidae; genus Dermolepida; species Dermolepida albohirtum. The sequence continues at coordinate 41,207 of JAVIWB010001880.1, read as the reverse complement.
GATTGCGAATTTCTGACGTTCAACAAATTAAATTTTTCCGTAATGTATTACTTCTGTTTATTATTTCTGTTTGTAAACAGAAACAGTACTTTTATATAAAAAGTGTACATATAGTGAACGCATCTCTTTCAAATTTGAAATAACGAAAGTGGAAATAACTACTTTCAAAGTTCCCGCGTATGCAGCATGTTTGACGACATTGTTTAGACTGTCCAAGGCCAATACCAGCTCCTACGTGGACTCCTCACTCGTTCATTACAAGATTAGATATTTTCAATAATTTACTGGTCTCACTTAAACAAGGAATTAAGATTATTCTTAGTATTAATTCTTATTAATTTGGTTGAAATAATGCTACCTTCTACTCCCTTTTGTCTTTCCTTTGTTTTGAGTTAAATTCAGCTAAGCTATGTTATTTATATATTTTAGGTTTTACATTTGGTTTTTATCGTATCATGTATATTTTATCATGTGTTTAAATTATATATTTTAATTTTAGTACGATTCGATCTAAATACGAAAATTATTATTAAAAGACATTTGTGAGTTACGAATAATAAAAGGAGAAATCCCTTTTTGATTGGACACATAATGTCTGTCTATAATAAACCCTAAATCCCTTCTTCTAAGACCGATTATGCTTTTAAACATAGCAAGTTCCTAGAATATTTTCTTTAATATTCAACTTGCATGTAATTCAATTAAATACTCGCACAAGTTAATTAAATTAAATACAAGTTGAATATTAAAGAAAATATTACGGGGACTTGTTATGTTCAAAAGAATATACGTTCTGGGAAGAAGGGACTTTTGGTTTATTATAGGCAGATATTACGTGAGCTTTTGATAGTCATTTCTGTGTTTAGATCAAATCATACTAAAATTAAATTATATATAAATTATATATAATTAGAAACATGATAAAATATGCGTGAAACGATGAAAAGAAAATGTAAAAACTAAAATATTGTAAATATCATCTGCGCGTTAAAACAATTAATAATATTTTATGGCATATACAGCAAACTTACTACTTGGTGGCGTAATTGTTTAAAGCAACAGTCTAGAGAACGGTAGGTACAGGTTTGATTCCTGATCTAATGCAGAAAATTTGATATTAATTCTCTGCAATTAACAATAGCGATGGAATAGAAAAGATGTTAATTTTGCTTTTGTCGTTGCGCCCGTTATGTTCTTACATTTGGAAAGAAGACCCTGCTGGGTTTGTTATTGTCACTTTTTGTATTTTTAAGTATTATAAACTGCTTCACGAATAATTCTGTTCGGGTAACCATTCATTTTAAGGATGTCAAGGATAAAATTTTCTCTTACTGTAGGTGGTAGGCTTTTAGACAACGTACATTCGATGGTAGTTACTGCACAGTATTCCATTCATTTTTTGATTTATCAAAGGACATCTTCTCATTCGCATATCTTTGGATACAATTTACCTTTTCATATGTGGGGATAATTTTGTCGGTTTCATGTCTGCAAAGTAGTCTGCTCCCTCCGTCTGTTATGATCTTGGCACATGGAAAAAAGACTGTGTTATAGGTTTATTGTTGCTCTTTTGTGTTTTATATATACAACGAAAAGCTCTACTATTTATTCTGTTTGGTTAACCATTTACATTAAGGATTCAATGAATAAAATTTTCTCTTACTGTAGGTGGCAGGCCTTTAGACAACGTACATTCGATGGTAGTTACTGCACTCATTCATTTTCCGATTTTTCAAAGGACATGTTTTCATTCGCATATCTTTGGATACAATTTACCTTTTCATGTGTTGAGAAAATTGTCTCGGTTTTTATGTTTGCAAACTAGTTTGCTCTCTTCGCCTGTTCTTGACATATGGGAGAAAGACCAAGATAGAAGCTTATTGTTGCTCTTTTGGTATTTTATTTATACAGTCGAATGATCTACTAATAATTCCATTTGAGTGACTGTTCACTTTGAGGACCAACGAGAGTTTTATCTAGCTGTACATGGCAAGTTTGTAGATAACTCTCGAGGCTTAAGCTTTTGCACTTGCTGTTAATTGGGCTCGAAGGTCGAAATGTTGGCATAATAAAAGTTCTCTTCAGTACTATTCACCAACGTGGTACAGCGCAGTCTGTGCAATCCTTTTACGTCTCTTTTAAAAACTACATCCTTTATCACATGTTTTAACAAGATCCTCATAGATGGAAAGCCTCCTACCTTTTGGTCTGTTCTTCTGTTTTGCCAGAGTTCGGAAGTAACTAAAACAGAGAATAATTCTCGGGCCTCAATCTAGGGTTGAACAAGGCACAACTTTCTCTAGTCTTGCCAGTTGTTCCCCTTTTATTAAAAACAATTCATACAGCTAAACAAGGTTCATTATAAACGATAACGACCAATCAAAGATTTATCTAATTCTTATATTATTAATTGTACGTACATAGAAATGTGCGAAAACTTAATATAAACTTCATCTGAGTTTATTAGATTCACCTGACGTCACGGATTACAATTTGTAGCAATTAATGCAGGCGACAGTATCCCACTGTTACAATTATGTAATCCATGGGTGGGCCCCGATGCTCTGTCCCTGTCTTGTACACCCGGCCAAATCGCATTAGCATGACCTCCTGTGATGCCATCCGCTTGTCATGTTCGCTCAAAGAAATTACTTGCAAGAGTTTATATACACGTTGTGTATACTTGCTACTGACACGTCTTATTTTACCGCTTAGCGTTTTGTTTTATTTGGTGAAACGGATTGCTGTTTGGCGCGACAAACTGTTTCGCCGAAATTATGTTTTAAATTTTGCCCTCGCAGAATTTAATTAATGCGAAGTGGCGGAACCTAAACCTTTTGTTGTGAAGAATCTGCTTATTTTCTGTATGCTAAGGAAATATTAGTAAGCCGTGTCAAACTTTCACTTATTTTAGTTAAGTATTGTGTGACATTTTATTATGGAAAGACTCAGTTCGGTACAGAATCTACAAATTATTCATCGGTATTAGGAAAGTCTGCGTTACATAAGAAATGTGAAATACGGAATCGGCTCACTAAACGCACAATTCGCTGTACCATTGAAAAATTTGAAACACAATTTTCATTATTGGACAATGCGCGATCAAATAGACCACGCCCAACACGTAGTGACGAAAATATAGCGATGGTAGATGAGTGTGTATGTGATGACCATAAAGAATTGTTTCGACGTAGATCTCAAAAACATGGCTTGTTGTATGCCGTAACTTGGCGTCTTTTACGTAAGGGTCTTGGCTTAAAAGCATACAAAATTGAAGTCCAAGAATTAGAAGCGGCCAAACTTTCGTCACCCTTTCAATCATTGGTATCTTGAAAAGTTGAAGAAGATCCACTGTTCTCTATTAAAATTTTGTTCAGCGATGAGGTCCATTTCTAGTTTAATGGCTACGTCAATAAGTCCTTAGGAGTGAAGAGCAAGTCGAAGAGGTTCAACAGCTGCTATTACATCCGGACAAAATCACGGTTTGGTGTGGTTTATAAGTAAGTGAAATCATAAGTATAATGTGTCTAACTGTGAATGGCGCCCGTTATTGCGCCATGATTACGAACTATTTGCAATTTAAAATTGAAGCCCCTGATCTTGACGACATTTAGTTCTAACAAGACGGCGTTACTTGCCACACAGCCCCTAAAAGCTTGGCTTTATTGCGAGAACAATTTGGTGAACATTTAATTTCACTTAATGGACCTGTGCAATGGCCGCCTAGATCATGTAATATCACACCTTTACACTTTTTCCTTTGAGGATACGTAAAGTCCAAAGTCTACATGGATAAGCCAGCTAAGATTGAGCAATAGAAAACTAACATTACTTGCGTTATTCGCCAAATGTCGCTTGAAATGTTCGAACGCGTCGTCAAGATTTGGAACTTCAGAATGGAAGGATTGTGGTTTCAGAGATTCCAAGTTCCTATGAACGGCGTGGATTTGGCTCATTTTGAACTGAAGCACCTACAGCTGAGATATTTTCGGTACTTCGATCGGTCCGTTGCCTCACTGGCACAGAAAATTAAATTCAGAATTTTCTTCAAGCTCTAAGAGAGCCCAATCGGAGTAGTTTCGGTGCTTCAGATGCTCCAGAATCTTCAGTACTTGAGTGAATTTGATCATGTAATGGTGTAAGCTAGGATCATTACTCAAAATTCGCCACATTGTGGTTTGAGAGACTCTCAATTCCTGTGAACTGCGTGGAATCAACTGACTTGGCTCATTTTGAACTGATGCACTTATAGCAGCAACAAAATAATTTTTATTTTTTAATATATTCTCCTAAAAGAGCAATACATTTATTCTAACGGTGCTCCAGTGCCCTTATGCCATCTCTAAAATGCAGAAGGGGCTAGATCCGGCGAATAAGGGGCATGTGGTACTAATTGGAAATGCAACTCGTGGATTTTGGAGGATTTTGGACGTCGCAACTGTGCTGGTATGCGAGGAAGCGTTGTCTTGGTGAAACAGAATCTTTTTCTTTGCCATTCCTGGCTGTTTAGCACGAATCTCAACATTTAATTTTTGTAGAAGTTCTGCATAATATTGTCCGTTTATTGTGGCATCTCTCTGAAGGTAATCAATGAGCAAAATGCTCTTTGAATCCCAAAAAATTGATGCCATCGCCTTGTTTGCCGATAAAGCAGTTTTCGCTTTCTTTGGTGGTGCAGAATCACGTTCTAAGCATTGTTTCGACTGTTGTTTAGTTTCGAGTGTACTGTAGTGTATCCAAGTTTCATCCCAAGTAACAAATCGCCTACAAAAATCAACCGGATTCCGGTAAAGGTCCAAACACGCATTGGAAATGTGCAAACGAATGAACTTTTGATCAGTCGTAAGCAATCGCGGCACCCATCTTGCCGAAAGCCTGGATAGGCCTAATTCTTTCGTTAAAATATGGTGTACGCGTTCTGTTGAAATGTTTACTATGTCTGCTATCTCTCTCACTTTGAGTCGTCGATCTTGCGTAATAATATTATGGATTTTTATAATCATTTCCTTAGAAGTCACGGTTTTGGGTGCTCCAGAGCGCGCTTCATCAACACAGCTTGTTCTAGCACGTTTAAATTCATTTACTCATCTACTTATTGTGGCGGATGATGGAGCAGATTCACCTAATGTTTCCCGTAGCTCAACTTTTATTTCGGTAGCTTTCATACCCTTAATTACGAAGTATTTAATCACCGCACGATACTCTGCTTTTTCCATTTTAACAAAACGACGTGTTGCTTCTTTTTCAATCAGCTGTCAAAAATAAACAAATCAACCGATTTATCTAAATATCGGAATGTAAACATATAAATAGACAACCTAAATTACAGTGCATTTGTTTTACCAATTAGAGCGCCGCCTATGTGTCATTCTTACTACTTGTCAAACTATCCTCGTAGAATTGCCATACTAGTTTTCAATGATTTCCAAACATTGCTCGCTTGTGAACTTCACCATGATAAAAATGTTAATCTGACCTGACGTTTTGACGTTAACAAATCATGAAAAACGTTCAAGGGCGTATTAAGAGACAAAATTGTTATGTCCCCACTAGAAAATGTATTACTTGTAATAATGGTAATCATTATTGCTTCAAAATATTTTGTTTCAAAATATGTAATTTCATTTGTCTTCCATATCCCATGCAAAATTCCACAGTTTTATTTTCGAATCTCTAGAATGAAATTCCTGAAATTTATGCACCTCTACCTAAACATTCGAGCTTTTCTTTTATTAACATTTACACCTAATATCCATAACGCGTACGTATCCAGTATGTATACCGAGAAATTATAATATTTCAGTAGGTCGGGAATTATTCACAAACTCCACTGGCTCCACTCCACTGCTGATTTATAGATACGGTGTTTATACTCGCATAAAATTCGCGAAAACGTTTTCTTGATTTACGACATCCCCCCGAAATATATGAGCGGCATACATTAAATAAAAATTAAAGTCTTGCCAGTGCGCGAAAAGAGTTCTGTTACCCACAGAGCGTACACCCAGCCGTAAACTCGGTATTCGCCTGATTCACGTTTCTTTTTTTTTTGTTGTGTTCTGTTGGTGTGTGTTATATCGTTTGGTGATATTAAAAAAGGAGGAAAAGTAAAAAAAAAGAACGTCTAAAGCAAACGTTACTGAAGCGTATGAAAGGCGTGCAAAATACGCGAGGCGATATTTCAAGACGTTGACTGTAATATTCCCGAGTAAAAGAAAGTAAAGTAAAAATCTTGTGCTGAATTTTAAGTTCACACCTTCTTTCGAGAGATATTTTTATGAGACATGCATACATACATATATTTAGGATGAAATAAAGTTAACCCCGATGTTTAGAAATATTTACGTCAGTTACGTAAACGAGATGAAAAATTCTAAAATTGACTAATCCTCATAGCGGTCTTTGATTAACATTTTTGAGTTGGAAACTTTTCAATTTCTCCAAATTTTCGATGTTATTTTATGAACTTTAGTAATTAGAAATATACTTCTTCATTCAAGCGGAAGTGTTTGGTAAATCCTGCTGGTAGATCCAACAAAATATTGATCACTTTTAGAGAAGTGTTTTGTCCATATACGCATAGTGCCAACTTAGTTGTACATTTGGCTGTATGAACACGAACTTCTAGACATTTTCTTCTTGCTTGTACGATAGAGGAAAGTATACTTTCTTCTAATTCTTCGCTGTTTCGTAAAAGATACGATAAATCTACAGAGAATACTTCGCTAATGAGATCAAAGGTTGCCTGATGAGAGACGCATTGCTTGAAACGTGTCACAATTAGGATCTCATTAACATTTGAATTATTCTCTTTCGGGTAGAAATGTTCAATTGATAATCCTCATTATTAAGTGCTTCCAAAAATATATCAATGCCATATATTTCTGCGCAGATTGAACTATTTCTTTATTGATGTTGTATAGAAGAACCGTTTCCAGATTAGGATGATTCTTTATTTTTTAAAATTGTGTTGAAATAGTCCATTTACATGATAGCAGAGGCAAAGCTGCATTTATTTTTAAAACTCTTAAAATACGAATAAAGTTTTGGACGTAGAAAGTAAAATTAGTGGAAATCGTAACACTCTGGGTATTTGTTAAATACTTCGATTACAAAGTATGAGACACAAACGCCTGGTTTTGGTAAATGTTCGACTAAATTTTCAATTTATGTAGACACTACATGCTGTTTGTTGAGTAAAAGCAAGCGATGAAATTGAACACAAAATGAACTATTCATTCTTCGCTTAGCGAGAGGTCAGCAATGTAACTAGCTAAGAAGCAATGTTTTTCAACTCAATAAACCCGCTTTGACAAGCTCTCTATCTATGCGTATCTCGCCGTTGTTTCTATATGGATCATTAGGAGTGATACTATATTTGAGCAATATTGTACAACCTTTTTACAAGAAATTAACGTACTATTTGTTACTACATCTAATATCAAAAGACAGTGAACGCCACTTCCGCGACGTCTAAGGTAACAACCAGCAAACTGCTCGAACGAGGAATGTATGGCGTTTATGGTTTTTTTTGAATGCCTGTTGGATGCTATCCACAATACAGGCAAAATTAATACTTTACGCGATATTGCAAATGAAAATGGTGCTTAATTTGAAATCAATCAAATGTTAGTCGACCAAAGTAATGGTAAATACGCATTTAGTTCAGTTTGACTGGTTTTGTCGACAAATATAATAATTAATCAGTCTACTGATCGGCAAAATATACTAAAATACAGTGAACATCACTGCTGTGTCATCTAACGTAACAACTAATGAACTAGATGAAATAGGAATGTATGGTGCTCTTGGGCTTCCGGGCTAGAACCGCATCACTAGTATAACTGCCAACGTTTCGTACCCACTCGTGTGGGACATCTTCAGGGCTCAACTACTGCTACTGTCTGTCTCACTGATTCCACACTGTTTTCAATGCCACAGACAGTAGCAGTAGTTGAACTCTAAAGATGTACCATACTAGTGGATACTAAACATTGGCAGTTATACCAGTGACGCGGTTCCAGTCTGGAAGCCCAAAAGCAGATAGTATGGGCAACGACCGCGGAAGTCTACGTACCAGATTAGGAATGTATGGTGTTTTTAGTCTTTTAAATGCGCGTTAGATATCTATGTTATCAATAATACATGCATACTAAGACTTTTCGTCTTATTACAAATGAAAATTGCAGGTAATTTGAAATCAATCAAATGTATGTCGACAAAAACAATGGTAGATACGTGTTTGTCATAATGCCAATGCTCTTTAGTCTACTTGGCTTTGTCGAAAAATAAAATAATTGTTGGGAGTAGTGTTCAGTGTGTTTTGGCATATTTTTTTGATCAATAAACTGATTAAGTATTGTGCTTGTTGACAAAACTAGGACTAAAGAGTATTGGCATTATGCGCAACGTGTTTCTATCATTGCTTTAGTCGACAAACATTTAATTGATTACTTCCATTAATCCTTTACAATTATTTTAAAAATTATTAACATTAGGAAATACTATTCTTTCTGCTTAAAAAAATTATGTCTTCATTTGAGAAACATGTGCGAAAAAGAAACAAATATCAGACTTGTAATCTGCATCCCAAACATACCTCCATCAACCCAGAATTATATGTAATGACTTTTTATTGTAGTTCTATGGAAAATTTTACTGAATATTATAGCGTAATATCAGATTATTGCAACCTGTAATAGCTTATATAATCTCATTGCTTATAAATAACTGTGGTAATAGCTAATAGGCTGTGTTTAGGTTGTCCACTCACCGATGATACAAACACGTATCATATCTGTACCTTTTGCTTTTCTACGTAACTTCTTTCAACACCTAAGTCATTTTTTCCAATTATCGCATAACCTTGGGAATATTCTGAAATACGAGGACGTAATCTTAGATCGCAATGCTTCAGTGAAAAGCTCTTTTGTGGAAAAGGCAAGAACTTGATAAAAATTCAAAACTACGCATTCTCTCTGCTCAATGTGCTTTTCTATAAATCAATTATTAATCCCATTCAGAAAGAATTCAACTCCATGTTTGCATTGCTGAGAATAATATTAAAATAGTCGCCCAACGCCAAAGTGAAATTCAGAGGAACACAGACAGTGGACCTTAGTACGTCAGAAATTGTAATCTCCTCAGGGAGCTGAATTTCACAAGAAATCATGAATTACGACTTGCAATTATGTTAATGTCGACATCTTTAACTCATTGACGATTCTAAGCGCGATAGCTCAAAGAAATAATTTCGTTTGAATCAGTGAAATGATGATCAAGGTGGAGCACTCAGTAATATTAATCTAGCTTGATTTACGAATGAAATTATTAAGAATCCAATAACTTATGTACAATATTTACTACAAAAACGTTCAGTTTAAATCACTTTCATTGCTCTATACCTTTAGACAAATAGACTAATCCCTGAAATGAGTTTTTGGATTAGCTTCAAATTCAATAAATCAAATTGTTAGATGATGTGGGTTCTGGCAGAATATGCAGTCTTCAAGACGTACACTCTATATAATCAATGCGTCTACTATATAATGAGAGGCATAGCGCAATGTACTGTCTCTGACTACCTCAGGTGGAGACTAGTACGTATGAGGACCTATGATAGACTGTGTACAGAATTGGATCCTGAAAGTTTTAAAGGCTAAGTAACCGTTGGAGCGTTGACAATAACATAAAGCAACTGTAAAATCGTACATAGCATGATTGAAGTTGTAATGAAGGAAAAAGGAAAGGCGTACAGAGAAAGACAAATTGGTATCGACAGAAGTAAATAGTGCGAAGAGTGAAAGATAGGCCAACGTGCTTGAAGTTATATCTTATCAGATGCCCCAGGTTCGCTAGCGTGGGTGAAGAAGAGAATGTTTAGTGGGTCAGTTAATACCTGCATAACTTGAATCAAAATGTCGAGATCTCACTGGTTAGCGTGGGCATGTGTCTTTAGACAATTTCTCCTTGCAAAGAAAAATAATACGTATTTTCTTTTAATAAAAAATTTATCAGATTTTAAAAACAAAACTATACTATATAACTCAAGTATATTTTAATTATTGGAGATAAAGTTAGAAAAACATCGTTTACACAAAGTTTTCAATTTTAGAATTTCTTAAAGGTTTATTAAAATGAATTTAAGCACTGTAAATAATAATAGTTGACTTCATCCAAATTTATCAAAGTTTTGTAAATATATTCTAGAAAAAGAAGTAGAAAATACACACAAAAGAGATGTTATTATGTCAAGCTAACCTCCCGAGAAAAACTTTTACAAGAATGAAAAGTTTGAAACTTTTTATTTTTCCTTATTCTCTCTTTTCCCAGTATTTCAATGTTTTTTCTCTTATGTTCAACTCCTTTAAGAGATGATGTAGGCAAATAATTGTCTATCAGTTTGCGTATAAAAGGTTTTTAAAAATATATTCCTTGGTGAGGAAGGACTTCACAGTCATTGATCTTTTTTCGCCAAACAAATACTTTCTTTAATTTATTTTTTCTGGTTATGTCCTTAATGCGACCACTGCGGCTTCTAGATCTTTGGATTTATAAATCGTACATGCACATATTTTGAAAATATTGATACAATTAAAACTCTTTCATTGGTTTACGTCATTTCTAAGCTAGAATATGCATCAATAGTCTAGCATCTTTCCTATGGTGTTCACATTAACGTCTTAGAGTGGATCCATGGTCAATTTTTGAAATATCGGATGACGGATGATATTCTGTGGCTGAAACTGATAATGATGAGGTGCTTCAACGACATGATATCGAGAAATTACTCTTTGACAGGAGAAATATTATTAGCGACCTATTTACGTTGATTGTTGTTACTGACAGAGTTAATTTATCGGATTTGTTATCAAATGTTGACTTTCTCGTATAACGCCTGGGATCCAAAACGAATTAGAGATTATTGGTTGATTGGTGAATAAAGGCGCTTATGGTACATTTGACAAGGAATTTAAATCTTCTTAGGATGGATTTATGGTACCTTGGCATTGGCATATATATATATATATATATATATATATATATATATATATATATGTTTTTGTAAGTGTTGTAATGTATAGATTTCACTTACCAGTTGTACTGGAAAGTCATTACCGGTTTTTCTAATAGATGTCGCTAGGCCTAAGTATGCAATGTTATGATTTGAAACATATGTATGTCACTTTATTCTACTGACATCAAGCTTCAAAGCCATACATGTTATATTTTGCGAAAGTAACAACGTCATATATTTATACCTCCTTGAAAATGAGTTTCATGCCCGAAAAATTATATTTGCGGCTCGCATAATTTTTCTTATTTAATCAAAAGAAAAAACCGTTGAAACTCAAACATACGGTGAGCCATAAAAATATGTGAAGCATGGTTTCGACAATTCAAAAGTGGTGATTTCGATGTGCAAGGCAAAGAACGTTCTGGTAGATCGAAAAAGCTTGAAGGTGCGGAACTGCAAGAGTTATTAGATGAAGATCCAACCCAAACTCAAAAACAATTACGGAAATGTTAAATGTGGTCCAAGAAACGATTTGCGACAGATTACGAACAATAATAAAAATTCAAAAGGCAAATCGGTGCCACATCAATTGAATGACAGGCAAATTGAAAATCGAAAAATCGTCTGCAAAATGGTGCTTTATAGGTATTATCGGAAGTGATTTCTGCATCTAATAGTGACGGGTGATAAAAAATGGACTAATTTTAAAAACCCTAAATGCAAAAAAATATGGTTATGATCTAGCGAAGTCGGCCCATCGACTTCAAGGCCAAATCGTTTTTGTCGCAAGACAATGCTCCGCATTGGGTGGGACAAGGATGGCGTGGTGTATTTCGAACCTGGGGAAACTGTTAATACTGATCGCTATCGACAACATATTATCAATTTGAACCATGCATTGATAGAAAAACATCCAGAATGGCACCCGCCGTACTCTCCAGACCGTGCTTCGTCCAACTATCATCTTTCCGCATCAATGGGACATGCGCCTGAAAAGCAGCACGTCGCCAATTTCGAAGAAATTATAAAATGGCTCCATAAATGGTTTTGCTCAAAGGACAAACAGTCTTTTTTTTTGGGATAGCATCCATAAATTGCCTGAAAGATGGGCAAGATATGTAGAATCAAATAGCCAATACTTTGTATAAATACATTCTCCTATTTTCGAGTTTTTTTAGTAGTTTTTTTACGAAAAAAAACCGGTAACGGCTTTTCGGTATTAGAATGTAATTAATGAAACATAATTAAAATAGTTCAATAGAAACTCTACAAACTATTGCATCCATTTACCCTCGCCCACATGATGAGAGAAGGTACATAAATTAAACATCAAATACTATTATATATAGAAAATAATAAGGCATTTAAATATTGAAAACGCGATTCAAACTTTATGCTATTCAAATTGCCTAACATAAAACAGTCAAACACATGATTACACGCGAAAATATGGATCGTCTCCCCGAAAATATCCGATTAAAACTTCCGTCTTGCGTACGAAATGACTAATTCACGCCGTCGAATGTAAAGAACAAAAACTAAGAGAAGCGACCTTCCTTTCTTCCCCACTCGACAAAGAAGCGCCCGATGAAGTTTCGAAAAATATTAGACCAATAATTTAAATGACTGGAACGCAATTCTTTGAGAGGATGAAATTTTTGCCCACTTCTATACCGGCAGACTCGAGATGATATTAATGGCGCCGTAAATGTCTCCTACTTTTTTTTTATTCTTCTATTTGAAGTCAACCGGCGAAGAGAACGAAATGTATATGTATATATGCCTCCTTTTGATGAAAGATTTACGATTATTTCTGTGTATAAATTTCCTCCGAACGTTTCTGATACGCTGTAAAAAAAGCGGTTTTAGCTTGTGTGATAATGTATTTTTTTATGAATATTGTATTTTTCACCATGTTTATGGATTATTAAAGGTATCAATCAACGGAATAGGCCATGTATTATGCCTTGAAATATCTTCATCTTTCAAAGGAGTATTAATGTTTTTTATCGAAATTCTTGAACATTAGAGTAACTGCTAAATATAAGCTCCCTTAAAATGAAATATGTTACAATATCTTTAAATTGCCTACGTTCTAGGAAACAATTTATTTCATCCTTAATGTGTGATGTGTTTCATGAACTGTGAATTAAATTCCGTCGAAGATGAAATGAGTTATTCAAGCTAATCAGTCGATGTTACTAAACCCAAAGATGCTTTAGACTTCCTAATCGGTTTCGTAGTGCTATTTTAAGTACTTTTTATTGGGTTGGCAACTAAGTACTTTCGGTTTTTACTGATAGAGAGCGTTGCTTTATTTTTTGTATAACGTATGTTAGTGCTGTACTTTACCGTTTGTCGTGATACTAGTCACATTGACGTAACTTCAGAAGCAAGTAGTGCGTGATTTTTATTAAAGCTATTAGTTGTGGGTTAATTTTAAATGGAGTGCAGAAACGAACATTTTCGACATATTTTACTATTTTATTTCCGTGTAGGAAAGAAAGCTGCTGCGGCTCACAAAAAGATATGTGCAGTTTATGGTGCTAATTGCTTAACAGAGCGCACATGTCAGAATTGGTATAAACAATTCCGTTCTGGAGATTTTTCCCTCAAAGTTGAGCAACGTTCTGGTCGGTCTACTGTAGTTGATGATGACCAAATCAAAGTCATAATTGAAGAGGATCGTCATATAACTGTTCGAGAGGTTGCGGAGAGGCTACATGTATCGCACACAACAATTGAAAAACATTATAATGTCTTGGGCTAGTTAAGATATTTGGGTACTTCACGAATTGAAAGAAATTCATTTAACACAAAAATTCAACTTTTGCGATATGCACCTTAAACGAAATGAAACCGACCATTTCTTAAAAAGAATCATCACTGGTGATGAAAAATGGGTCCTGTACAGTAACATAGTTCGAAAACGATCATGGAGCAAACACGATAAACCAGCTCAAACCACATCGAAAGCTGAATTTCATCCAAAAAAGATCATGCTGACAGTTTGGTGGGATTACAAAGGTGTTGTGTTTTTTGTGCTGCTTCCAAGGAACCAAACGATCAATTCTGATGTTTACTGTCAACAATTAATAAAACTGGATGAAGCAATCAACGAAAAACGGCCAGAATTGTCAAATCGGGAAGGTGAAGTTTTCCACCAAGATACTGCAAGGCCTCACACATTTTGGCAACTCGTGGGAAACTATTAGAGCTTGGCTGGGAAGTGATACCACATCCCCCATACAGCCCTGATCTAGCACCATCTGATTACCATTTATTTCGAAGTTTGCAGAATTCTTTGAATGGTAAAACTTTCACAAATGACGATAACCTCCACTCGCACCTGGTTCAGTTTTTTGATGATAAGGACCAGAAATTTTATGAGCGCGGAATCATGCAGCTGAAAGAAAGATGGCAAAAGGTCATTGAGCAAAATTGAAAATATATAATTGATTAAAAACTATTCTTTGTTTTAAAAAAAAGTGTTTTATTTGATACTACAAAACCGAAAGTACTTAGTTTTAATAGTGGTAATGATAATAATAACTTTAATGTTGTGTTAAGACGAGGAAGTATATTAAATTGTGTGTGAAATAAATCAGTCTTCGCTTGGTTGTAGGCGGGCAAAGGGGTAAGCGGTTTTGTTCACCTTTTTTCGATTAATCACATGCTCTATTAAAATTTAAATTTATGTTATTAAGTTATTAAGTGAGGGTATTAAATGAAATGAAATGATGTAAAAATAGTTCTCCAAAATATATAAAAGGGACGTCAAATTTTAAAGGAATGACAGTCACTTCATATACAAAAATTAAATGGTTAAAACTAGAAATAAACTATCTGTCCTGTAAGAGAATTGGTTTAAAATTAGAATTGTTGAAGTTACGTGGGCAAGGTGAAAAGTTCTCGGCCTGACAATGAAAGACGGCGATTTAAATTTAAAAAATGATTTTATTTTTCTGCACAGTCTCACTTGAGTTCAACATACTTGGTCCAGCGTTTTTCTAACATCAATATTCCTTCCCGGAAGTCTGGAAGGCTGTCAAAATATTCTTCTACGGTCCTTTCAACTTCTTCGTTGGATGTGAATCGCTTTCCACAAACAAATTTTTTCAAATTTGAGAATAGACGGAAGTCTGAGGGTGCTAAATAAGGAGAATAGGGAGGATGGCCCAGCAAATCGTACCTCAAATCCCGCAATTTTTCCATCGCCAACGCACCCTTGTGTGCAGGTGCGTTGTCCTGATGAAAAATGATTTTTTTCTTCTTCAAACCAGGCCTCTTCTCGCGAATTTTGGCATCCAGCCGGGCAAGAACGTTAGAGTAATATGCGCCTGAAATTGTTCTGCCTTTTTCAAGGTAATCAATTAACAAGATTCTTTTTGCATCCCAAAACACGCTGACCATTAATTTTTCGGGCAGATGCGATCGACTTCGCTTTCTTTGGCGCAGCACCACCGGCTTCCACCCACTGCTTCGACTGCTGTTTCGTTTCTGGCGTGTAGTGGTGGACCCATGTCTCATCTATGGTGACAAATCGCCGGACAAAGTCGGTCGGATTCTTGTTAAATTGGTCCAAAGAATGCTCCGAAAATCATTTGCGCATTTGCTTTTGATCGACATTCAGCAAATGCGGCAGAGCTTTCTCATCTCTAATTCTTTGTGCAAAATGTTTCGCACTCTTTCTTCCGACATCCCCACAGCCTCAGCTATCTCACTCACTTTCACTCTCCTATCGTCCAACACAATATCATGCACTTTTTCGATGATTTCTGGTGTGGTTGCGGTTTTTGGTCGTCCTTCACGTGGGTCATCTTTGAGGGACGTACGACCATGTTTAAATTCAGCTGCCCACTTTTAAACGGTTGACATCGAACGAGTCCCCGTACATTTTTGTCAACTTCGGATGAATTTCCATAGGGGTTAAACTATCCAAAACAAAGATTTTTATAACAGCACGATATTCAAGTTTATCCATTTAAAAAAATAACACGCACGACGTCTACTACAAAATTCTTGCAAACAAACTACTTGAGAGAACAAGTCGAAAATTTTCATATGAACTAAAGACACATGCAGCCACACAGGAAACATAAATTTCTGTTAATTGTAACGCCATCTCTGTATCAGGCCGAGAACTTTTCACCTTGCCCACGTACATATGAAATTAACCAAAAAATTTGAATAATTTCACATTCCCGCCGCCCTCTCTCGTTCAACACAAGAATGTGTTGAACGAGAGAGGGCGGCAATGCTTACTCATTATTTTTTGTATCGAAAATACACTATACGAAGGAATCGTTCGTTAATAACACAAGTCTACCTGACTATGAGTGAATCTCTGAGACATATGTGGTAGATAGGGTGTTATTAACATTTGAATGATTCCTTATAACATTTAATATAACACATAAATGGTAAGCGTAAAAGGTTCTTAAAAAAATAGAATTGATGTTGAAAATAATCTCCTAGTATCGCTCACCCATGGTTATTAGGGAAGTTCCTAATTACGTTTCAGTGAAATGTGCTTCATCGATAAAAGTCAGTGGTAGTAAATGAGGTATTTGAACCAATTTATGCTAAGACCATTGACAAAGTACAATACGTGAAGGAAAATCAATAAGATTTAATGCTCGAACGTACTGAATGTGATACGAATACCAGAACAGTTGCTTCAAAATTTTTCAAACAGTCCTGTTACTTATATTCACAGAATTTTCCATTATTTTGGTATAAATACCAACCTGCATATTCCTCTACCATGTACGAGGGTGGTCCCAGAAGCGCCCGACCCAACGAAGAAAACAAATTTTAGAAAGAAATATATTTATTTTTCAGCATAATCTCCTTTCAGCACTATACACTTTTCCCAGCGATGTTCAATAAGTTCAATACCCTTTTAATAATAAAGAGTGCTCCTCAGAATAGCCATTAACTGCCGACATCACTTCTTCATCGTTGGAAAATCTTTGACCACTGAGGCATTTTTTCAAGTTTGGGAACAAAAAATAATCCGAGGGGGCTAAATCTGGCAAATAGTGTGCATGAGGTAGCAATTCAAACTTTAATTCATTAATTTTAGCCATCGCCGTAACGGATTTGTGAGCTGATGCATTGTCTTGATGATTTCTTCTTAGCCAAATGCGACCGTTTTTGCTTGATTTTTTCTCTCAAGCGTTACAATAGGTTCGTATAATACTCGCCGTTGATAGTTTTTCCTTTTCCAAGATAGTAAATGAAAATTATTCCACGCGCGTCCCAAAAAAACCGATGAAGTGACTTGCCTGCAGATGAAATGGTCTTCACCTTCTTTGTAGCCGGTTCTCCCTTTGAGTCCATTGTTTTGATTGTTCTTTTGTCTCAGGTGTGAAGTGATGGACCAATGTTTCATCGATGGATACGAAACGGTGCAAAAATTCTGCTTTGTTACTGTAAAACTTCGCTAAATACTCAATTGAAACATCTTCGCGACACTGTTTTTGCTCGAGTGTAAGCAAACGCGGCACCCATTTTGCGCGCAGCTTTCTCATGTCCAAATTTTCAGATAAAATGCAATTCACTGCACTTTTTAAAATGCTTACTATGTCTGCTAGCTCGCGCACCTTCAGTAGACGATCATCCAGTACCACTTTGTGGATTTTCTTTACCATATCTGGAATCGTCACCTCATCTGGTCAACCACTGTGATGCTCCTCTTGGCAGCTTGTACGGCCTAGTTTAAACTTTGCTATTCAATATTTCAGTGTTGTAAACGAAGGAGCAGACTCTCCCAGAGTAAAATCCAGTTCAATTTTTGTATCGGTTGGGCTGAGGCCTTTCAAATAAAAGTATCGTATCACGTAACGATGACCAATTTTCTCCATTTTTACAAATTCACTGAAAACGTTCAATATTGATGACTGCCAAACAAATACTAAACAACGTGGCCTCTTCAAACTTGAAACGTATGCTTTATGCATTGTGTACTTTCTAATACAGTGATACTTACCTTAGTACTCATTTTTTTCAAAATATGGCAGTGTCATGAAAACATTGATAAATATTTTTCCTATTAGAACTATGGCGATTTGGAAATCATTCAATGAGTCTCTAAGTAATTCTCATGGTAAATAGAAACATTAAGTGCATATCAATCATTTCCGTATTTTGTAATCATATCCCTCCACTATGTATAGTTGATTTTTTTCAAATCCTACTGGTGCTATCATATTATGCTTGGCTTTTCTGGTCCTCGGTTACGTTCGAATATGCCTGTTTCATGAAAACGTTGATGAATATTTTTGCTATTAACAATATGACGATTAGGAAATCATTCGCTGATGCTTTAGGTAATTCCCATTCGTAAATAAAAACACTAAATACATATCCATCATTTTCGTATTTAATAATGAGATTGAATAATTAAAGAAAATTCAGGAAAATGTATTAATATTTTTTAGTCGTAATTCGCAGAAAATTAAGTCAAGTAATGTTCTTTTCAAAACTCATTTTAAATATTCCCTTTGAGGATATTATGTATGTTATTTTCAATATCTTGAATTTATTATTTCCAGATAATTTACGTAAAATGTTTCGGTATACATAAATACAAAATCATATAACAGGACTTACATCAAAGACTCAAGAAGTAACATAAGTTTAAAAGTAATAGCAAAACAAATTCAACTGGCAGCAGAAAGCACTTTTATTTTCATATTAGGAAGTTTAACAAGGATTGAGTTCATATCATTATGAGCATATATGTACATATATTTATGTAGGTATATATACACATTACAGACCCGGGAGTAGATCGTAATTCGTGGCTGGAAAGATAATAAATATTAGATTTGTATTGATGTAACCGACCGTAAATTTATGTATAGATGTTTGCGTGTATACGTGTAGTGAACGCATGTTGCTGTCATTATTATTGCGTCATCACAATCAATAAATGAATTCAATATCAATGGGTGAACAGAACGTTAATGTAATATGAGGTTTATGCAGGTGTACCAGATTACGTTACTTCTCTGTAATAATGACTCCTTAATATGATAGTAAATTAGTTTTTAATTTAGGTTTCGTAAATAACACCAAATAGTATTTAACTTACTTAAAATTTGTCATTGGTAGATAGATTTTTGCCTTGAATACATTGAAAACAAATGAAACTTGAATTACCCATTTTTATTTCAAGCTGACTATTTTAAAGTACGAAGGTAGTTTGACAAGTAGTGAGAATGGAAAAGAAAAACGAACTTTTGAAATACAAAATAATTTTTATTTTTCAATATATTCTCCCAAAAGAGCAATACATTTATTTCAACGGTGCTACAATGCCCTTTTGCCATTTCTAAAATGCGATTCCGGAAGGCTTGCAAAATACTCATTTACGAAGATGATAAGCTCGTCGTTAGACGTACCTAGTACCGTTTTCAATTTTGGAAAAAGGTGAAAGTCGGAAGGGGCTAGATCTGGTGAATAAGGCGCATGCGGTACTAATTGCAAATGCAACTCGTGGATTTTGGACATCGCAACTGTGCTGGTATGCGAGGGAGCGTTGTCTTGGTGAAACGGAATCTTTTTCTTTGCCATTCCTGGCCGTTTAGCACGAATCTCAGCATTTAATTTTTATAGAAGTTCTGCATAATATTGTCCGTTTATTGTGGCACCTTTCTGAGGGTAATCAATGAGCAAAATGCCCTTTGAATCCCAAAAAATTGATGCCATCACCTTGTTTGCCGATAAAGTGGTTTTCACTGTCTTTGGAAGTGCAGAACCACGTACTAACCATTATTTCGACTGTTGTTTAGTTTCGGGTGTACTGTAATGTATCCAAGTTTCATCTCAAGTAACAAATCGCCTACAATAATCAACCGAATTCCGCTTATAAAGGTCCAAACACTCATTAGAAATTCGCAAACGAGTGAACTTTTAATCAGTTGTAAGCAATCGCGGCACCCATCTTGCCGAAAGCTTGGAAAGGCCCAATTCTTTCTTTAAAATGTGGCGTACGCGCTCTGTTGAAATGTTTACCATGTCTGCTATCTCTATCACTTTGAGTCGTTGATCTTGCGTAATAATCTTATGGATTTTTATAATCATTTCCTTAGAAGTCACGATTTTCTGTGCTCCAGAGCGCGCTTCATTAACACAGCTTGTTTTACCACGTTTAAATTCATTTACCCATCTACTTATTGTGGCGGATGATGGAGCAGATTCACCTAATGTTTCCCATACCTCGCCTTTGATTTCGGTAGCTTTCATACCCTTAATTACGAAGTATTTAATCACCGCACGATACTCTGCTTTTTCCATTTTAACAAAACGACGTGTTGCTTCTTTTTCAATCAGCTGTCAAAAATAAGCTAATCAACCGATTTATCTAAATATCGGAATGTAAACATATAAATAGGCAACCTAAATTACATTGCATTTGTTTTACCAATTAGAGCGCTACCTATGTGTCATTCTTACTACTTGTCAAACAATCCTCGTATTAAAAGTTTGAAGAATGCTGTATATTTTACCAGTAAGTAAGGACGAAATTGTACTAAAGCCTGTTTAATGCATTTTCTACGTAAGTGTATTTCGTATGTATTTGAAAACTTAAATTATTTCTGGCTATGTTATTTTGGTATGAAACCTATTCCAACTCATGTTTTCCAATCAACTAAACAGATAAAATTTACTTCTTGCATCTTTGAAAGTCTTTGTTTAAATATTCAACATGTTTCTGCATCTGTAGAGTCCATGTAACAATGCCGACCAATAAGAACGCGTATATCAACCACGCGACTGGATTAATTTTTGGTAATTGTGATTTACTCAAAGCAAGTGTAGTGCGCAGTGACGATGTGGCTCTCCGCCAAATACGAAAGTTTGTTAGACGTGTTTTCTCGACTTAACTCTCTATTTAAGTTTGTTTTATTGTTAATTCACGTGTGAGATGTGTTGAATAAATACATTGAGAAGTAAAGCGGAGAAATCTTCTTACTGGTGATATACAAAGCGTCGGAAACCTTATTTATATATGTGTGTATTTTTGTCAAGAAGCATAGTCCCAGCGCAAATCAATTAGACCACTTTGGTATTTGTTCTTTAATTCATTTCATTAATTTTTGCCATCGAAAACCTTTAAGGCAATATAAGCCTACATCAATCACTGTTCTGGTAATTGACGTAGGCTTCTTTCTTTGCTCTTCTTCCCGATAAATCGTTACGTGACGAAACCTAACACTATTAGCCATGTTATAGTCTAGTACCTAGACTTCCGCAGTCGTGGTCCATATTATCTTCTTCTAGGTTTCCGGGCTGGAACTGCGTCACTGGTATGCCGACGTTTCGTACCCACTCGTATGGGGCATCTTCAGGGCCCAACTACTGCTACTCTTTGTTGAACTGAAACAGTAGCACACAAACAGTAGCAGTAGTTGAGACTTAGTGGATCAACAACATGGCGTATTTTACACAACGATTTAGCTCTGAAGGCATATAAGGTTCAAATAACACAGGAACTGAAACCATTAGGTCATTTAAAACGTCGATGTTGTCAATTTCATTAATGAACAACCAGCTGATTTTTCTCAAGAAATAATGTTTTCCCATGAGGCACATTTTGAACTTGGTGGCTATGTTAATAAACAAAATTTCCGTATCTGAGGTGAGGAAAATCCACGAATTATTCATGAGAAACCTGTGCATCCTAAACGGGTTACTGTTTGGTGTGCATTATGGTCAGGTGGAGTAGTTGGACCTTACTTCTTTGAAAATACTGCTGGCGAAGCTGTAACTGTCAATGGTGATCGATATCGTCGGATGATAACCGAATTTTTGTGACCTGAATTAATGAATATTGATCTAGGGTATATGTGATTTCTTTGAGTGCCTGGAAAATACGGCCGTAATAAAGGTCAGTAAGTGAAAGTAGGGGTATACTTTGGTAAAAGTTTTAGCTTGAAGAGTAGGTTAATCACTAAAGGTTGATATGTAACCCCTTTCTACATTAATTTTCGTAATTCGGTATACGTATTTCCATAACTAAGTTGTCATCATCAGCAGATAATTGAGCAGCGTCGCACCTGGAGAACTACGGTAAGGAATACCCGTATAAAAAAGCTAATTCCGCACACGATCCGTACCGCTGAAAGCCAAGACGCAGAGTTTCAGTTAACCAACCACAGACTCCATCAAAATCACCTTGAAGACTAGGGACCATTAAATTAGTGTATATTTGGCGGTTAGTTGGAGAAACTGTACGGAATAATTCTTTGTGTTTTACCGCGGATCCAGGTGCAATACTGTGATCAACGATCTGCTGTTGATAACATTTATTTACCTCTACCTATTATGTTTCTTTATGAATCAAGAAATATAAATAAAGCCCTTTACAACATCGGTGTTCGCATTCGCAATATATATTTCAACAACTAACTATATATATATATATATATATATATATATATATATATATATATATATATATATATATATATATATATGTATATAGAAAGAAGATATAGTGCTAGAGAGGGAAATATTTAAAAAAATTACACAGTATAGAAGTTACGTTCTACGATGAGGGCAGAGGTGACAAAGATATGATAAAGAAAAGAATGGGCAGAGGAAAAATATGATCAAAATGTTATATCCAAAACCGTGGAATAAAAATATAACAAAAACAATAAAAGAGAATACTATAACAGACGCAGGTGTGGCATATGAAGCGAAGGTATGGGTTATAGTAACAATCTGAAAGAAATGAAGATAACCGAGATAAAATGGAAGTCAAAGATACGATTATTGATAGGAGAGATGGAAAGCAGCTGCAATGATACGAACACTTACGCAAATTGAATCAAAAAAGATTACCAAATAAGCTATGGATTGGATTCCAATACAGAGAGGAAGGAAGAAATGGATAAATAACAAAAAGTGAAATAGGAAGGAGGGGAGTGTATAAAAGAGACTTGAATAGAAAAAATCGACGGTATTTGAGATGCAAGAAGCGATGATAAGTCACACATATTTGTACAAAGAAAAAGAAATTTTATCAGTTTGTTCATAGGTAAGACGATAATTTACGTCCTAATTACGTACTTCAATTAAGGAGGAACGAAATTGAAACACGAACTCACCATTTACTCTATATTACTATTTAAAAGTTAAAATACATCTATAGAATATTTTTTGACTTAAACACTCCCTTTTTCTACTCAAATGTCTATCTTCATTCCAGCCAACTTTCCATCGACATTACCGGTAATAAATTAAATTGCTCCCACCTCTGCATATCTTTTGTGGTGTGTATTTTCCATCGTAAATTTCTTCCTTGCACGCATAAAACGCCGAATCCATTCATAAATTGTATTGAAGACAGAAGGGTTGAATGGGGACGACTTTCCACACCCTTCTGCTTCAACAGACACCATGAATTATCGAGCAGGCCACCTCCACCTATACCTAGTAGACGTTCGCCAAAGAATATATTTAGCCAGTGGCAGCTGTCGACACCTTATTGATATATCATCATGTATTATTCTATTATGCAGTATTAAAGCTGATGTTACACTGGGTAAATGTATTCCGTACTAGGTGTTGGTTTATTCATGAATTATTATGTCTAAAGATGAATGAGTTATAGGTGTAAAATAAGAGTAGCTTGAGTACAAAGAGTTTATGTACATATTCTTCCAAGGAATACGGAAAACAATGTGTAAAGCTTGTCGAAGAAAGTTTAACAGAACCGTAGACAGAAATATATGTTAGTTATACGAGCGTATATCAATTGAAAGCCTTAAAATTGTTATAAATTTTATATTGTTAAAAGAAAGTAAAGTATACATATAATTTTTCGAAGTAGTTTTCCTTACGTAGAATTATTTATTTACTTATTTAGCTTATGACAAAATACATATCAAGACAGACACAGAAAAGGTGTAAAAAAAGAGGATAATATGAACATACATTACTATACAATCAAGTTCTAAAACCTCTCTGGACATACGGAATCCAGGTCTGGGGGTGTGCAGCCAAAAGCAATATAGACGAAATTCAAGTATTCCAAAACAAAGTACTGCGAGGTATTGTGGACGCTCCACGGTATTATCGCAATGATCATCTTCACAGAGATCTAAAAATACCAACTGTTAAAGAAGAAATCAAGAGGTTTGCAGAAAAGTACGAGGAAAGGCTTCACAACCAGTAAATACCGAAATATTGCAGCTTCTATATAACACCGACTTGAACAGAAGGCTTAAGGGGATCAAACCATTGGAACTGTGTAGTACGTAGTGACAGTGAAAAAGCAGAGCATAGACACTTTGTGTATAACGCGTTAACAAAAGCGTTGAACTGAATGAACTGGGATGTTCCACTGGGAACTTCTTGGACGAGCACCTAGTTTTTAAGATTATAGAGCAAAATTGTATGGCTTTTAAGTCTTCTTATATGCCAGAGAATTCTCGACAACCACATTTGGAAACTATGTGACTGGTTGCTTGATTCTCCACGCCATAGCTCCATCCAGGTCTCGGCCTCATATTTCATTTGTGTAGTATATGGTCGCATCTGCAATGACCTGTTTGTAATCTATTGAAAGATACTCTGGAGATATATATCAAATCCATGCAGAGGCTGTTCGCTGTTCAACAAGGGTTGCTACTCTTCCAAAGCACAGTTTCTCCATTCAGAAATCTATGAGCCCACCGCATCAAAGCCTTCCCCTGAGAGCAGTTGAGCGGTTTTTAAAGGTAACTTTCTCGAATTAAGAAGATCAAATAGGGTATCTGCAACATCTTCATGAATTGGCAGAGCCAGGTTTTTAGTGATCTTATCATAACTTTTATTTGCAATATATTCAATAGATCTGTCTGTTAATAAGCTTAAATCTCTAACTTAAATGAAATACTTAATGGAGAAGCTAGAAGTAACAAGATTAGTTAATTAATCACTTGAGGTTAATATGTAACCCCTTTCCACATTAATTATCGTATTCTGGACACGTATGTCGACAACTAAGTTGTCATCATCAGCAGATAATTAAACAGTGTCAACTTGGAAAGCTAGGGCAAGAATACCCGTACGAAAACAAATTCCGTACACGATCTGGACAATACAAAGCCAAAACGCATACTGTGACAGTGTGTTTTGGTGTCCAGATACGACACTGTTTAGTAATCTGCTGATGGTGACAAGTTACTTGTCGAAATACGTATACAGAATACGAAAATTGATGAGAAAATGGGTTATATATCAACCTTCTGTGAATAAACCACTTTATTATTAGGTGCGTAGCTAAGTTCTCACTGTTTTTCAAGAGATGGCTCCAGTAGTAAGTGCTGGTCGATTGTGACATAACCAAAACATCATGAACGAAGCTTAGACATATGGTAAACAAACCGCTTTGATACATTAGTGATTTTGTTATTGCGTCATATATTTTTGGTTGTGTGAAAATGCCTGATTTTGTGCCAAATAATCGTCATTTGCGGAAGTGCTGCTTTTTTTCTTTCATTCGAAGAAAACGGCGACTGAAGCGCATCCAGAACTCCAAAAAGTTTACGAAGATGCTGCTCTAAGTGAAACAACGTGCCGTGATTGGTTCCGTCGCTACAAAGATAGTGATTTAGATGTTGACGACCGTTCGCGTGAAGGAAGACCAAAAACCTTCGATGACGCTGAATCGAAGGCATTGCTCGATGAGGATCCGTGCCAAACGCAAAAAGAGCTTGCTTCAGCAGTAGGAATTACCCGCCAAGCCATTTCCCAGCGATTGCATGCATTGGGAATGATTCAAAAACAAGGAACTTAGGTTCCTTATGATTTGAAGCCAAGAGACGTTGAGCGTCGTTTTTTCGCCTGTGAACAACTGTTCCAGCGGCAAAAAAGGAAGGGTTTTCTTCATCGCATCGTTACGGGCGATGAAAAATGAATTCATTACAGCAACCCAAAGAGAACAAAATCATGGGGACTGCCCAGGGCAGTGTTATTTATTATGAGCTGTTGAAACCGAACGAAACCATCACCGGGGAACGGTATCGAACTCAATTGATGCGATTAAGCCGAGCACTGCACGAAAAGCGGCCACAATACGAGCAGAGGCACGAAAAAGTGATTCTGCAGCATGACAACGCTCGGCCTCACGTTACCAAACCCGTTAAAACCTACTTAGAAACGCTCAAATGGGAGGTCGTACCCCACCCACCATATTCCCCAGATATTGCGCCGTCCGATTAATACTTGTTCCGTTCGATGGCACATGGTCTGGCTAATTAGCAGTTCCGCTCATATGAAGACATTTCAAAGTGGCTTGATTCGTAGAAAGCCCCAAAACACGAACACTTCTACTGTGACGGTATTCGAGCTCTGCTAGAAAGATGGGAGAAAGTTGTCGCTAGCGATGGGCAATATTTTGAATGATTCATTTCTAAACATTTTTTCACAATGAAGTTGCATTTTCATCAAAAAACAGCGAGAACTTAGTTGCGCACCTAATAGTTTTCCGGGCACGATTCTAAATGTATAAAGGTCATAAATACTTTCTTCTTTGTTTTTCTGTAATTTTCTATTATATGATTTATTGTAAAGATATGATAATGTATACTTCTACCCTTTCTGAAGCTGCTCTCTGACTGTTCTAGTTGTGGGTCTATGCCTTGCCTTTGCCTCCGATCTAGAGTTTTTTCGTAATAAATAATTTGAAGTCATTTTATAAATTTAACTTTAGATAAAAATCTGTAAAACATTTTAGTGCCTTTTATGGGAAGGAGGCAATTATTTTCTTATCCATAAATAATTAACTTTCTTAAATCTTACTTTGCCAAACGCTTCGATAAAATCAGAAATTTAAGAATCATACATTATAGCTAACAAACGAGCTAACATAAATTTTTACCAACAAAGTTTTCGACATTCATTCGTTACCCGTTCGACTCTCTACATATTCACCAGTGGAAATCAATGAGGTCTTTTCAATCTGAAATTACGCGCTTCGAGGAAAGTTAGGAATTCGGAAGATACGCTTGCAATACAACAACATAATATAATTTATCTGCTTATTTTCCATTATATATCCTTGCCTTAAAAGAAAATATTTTGTTCAAACAAGAGTACAATTCGCAAGACCTCTGTATATGTGTTACTTATTTTAAGTTAAATATTGTGTCAGTTATAGAAAATATAGGTTTTTTAGAAGTAGATTATGAAATGACCTAAAAAAGTTACTCCAATACAAACACCATGGAAATTTGTCCAGAATTAAGGACCCAATATCGTAATAACATTGCGGTTGCTGAACCTGCAAGATCTTATAATAGAATCCAGAGATTTATGTATAAATAGAAAGAAATTGAAGAAATACCTTCGGAGAAAATAGGTTTTGGTGTTCAAGATTACTCGTCTGAGGGGGTACCTTAAAGTTTTATTGTAATTTCAAAATAATCGAGATTGTTTAAAGTAAAACTCATTTGGTTTTTAACTGACTATGTTTCTTCACTTATAAATTTTACTTCAATTAATTGTGGAAAATTATTTCCGACAAATGGCCGCCACCGGCGTTCATGCCAATTTGGGCTCTTTTGATTACATTTTCCATAACTGTGCGCAGCATTTGTGGTGTCAGGTTATCAATTTCAACTTGAATGTTGCTCTTTAACTCCTTGAAGGTGCGGGGCTTGTTCGCGTACACCAACAACTACAAATATCCCCAGAGGAAGATGTTCGAGGCAATCAAATTGGGAGATTTGGTTGGTCAATGACAGTATGATAAGTGATCCCGTCATTTTGGAACCACACGTCCTTCAAATGCCGACAGTCATCTTCCGGTAAGAAAAATTCAGTCAGCATAACTTTATAGGAGTCGCCCTTCACCCTAGTAGGGTTACCGGCTTCTTCGAAAAAATTAGGTCTAATCACCTTTTCCGACGTACGAGGGAGCGTTTTTATATTCGCGGAATGGGGGACAAGGGGTGGAAATAAAAAAACCAAATTATTTTTCTTTTTCAATATATTCACCTGCAAGACGGATACATTTTTCACATCTTTCAATTAATTTATTTATACCCTCATAAAAAAATGATTTCTCTTTATCTGCAAAATACGCCGAAACTGCCTCCTTGACTTCATCATCGGCAGTAAATTTTTTACCCCGCAGCTCTTTTTTCATTTTCGGAAACAGGTAATAATCACTCGGGGCCAGGCCTGGGCTGTGGGGTGGGTGATTCACAATTTCGAAGCCCACCTTATGGAGGGCAGCTAACGCAACGCGGCTCTTGTGGACGAGCGCGTTGTCGTGCAAAAGCAGAACACCTTTTGTCAATTTTCCCCGTCTTTTCTCTTTAATGGCTTCTTTTAGTCGCCCTAATATTGAAGCGTAATATTCTCCGGTTATAGAAACACCTTTATCTTTATAATCAATCAACAATATTCCTTCCGAGTCCCAAAATACCGTTGCCATGAGTTTCCCAGCTGATTGTGACACTTTAAATTTCTTGGGAGGTGCTGTGCCCTTTTTATGCCACTGCATGGAGTCTTGTTTGGAATCAGGTTCATAATGATGAATCCAAGTTTCGTCTCCAGTAACAATTCCACTCAATACACCATCCTTGTCTTCATTACAGTGGTCCAAAAATGCACGCGAACACTCTACGCGCTGTTGTTTTTGCGGCGGCGTGAGCATTCTCGGCACCCATCTTGCGCTGACCTTAGACATGCCGAGATGATCGTGTAGGATTTTAAAAATTGTTGTATCGGATACTCCAACCATTTCTGCGAGTTGTTTCTTCTTTAGTCGAGCATCTTCGAGTACAATTTGTTCAACTTTTTGGATAAGTGCTGGCGTGGTCACCTCAATGCTCCTGCCCGGCCTCGGGTCGTCTTCAAGGGATTCCCTTCCTTGTTTAAATAAACTATGCCATGGTTTTTCCTGGACAAGAGTCGCCGTAAACCAATGACATCTCATTGATTATAGTCGCGACTGATTTTCCTTGCCTGGTAAGGAACTTTATAACGGCACGATATTCGATTTTTTCCATATTTCACTTTTCACTCCTGATTATGTTACTTGGTTGACGATAGCTCAAAGATTAACTGTCTAATAACAATGAAACTTCGTATTTATGCTAATTATAAGTCGCTGCACAGGCCACGCCCCCAATGCGCCTACTCACCCCTCTACAACCCGCTCATTCCGCGAATATAAAAACGCTCCCTCGTAAGTGCACACCATACGGTAACTTTGAGAATGTGTAATGGTGCTTGAATTATGCGTGGATTATCCGTTCCCCAGAATTGAGAATTTTGTGTATCAACTGGCCGCTTATATAAAAATGAGCCTCGTCACTTGTGATTAATTTCGATGGAAAATCATCCACTTCGTCGTTGAGATTCAAAATCTTAAGTTTGTATTCTAAACGT
Organism: Dermolepida albohirtum; assembly: GCA_031893035.1. Lineage (NCBI taxonomy): Eukaryota > Metazoa > Arthropoda > Insecta > Coleoptera > Scarabaeidae > Dermolepida > Dermolepida albohirtum. Next base: position 11,788 of record JAVIWB010001880.1, on the reverse strand, counting down.
GCATCACAATCGTTTGGTAACAACTGTTGGACTACCTGAATGCGGCGCAACGAAGGCCGCGAAATGTGTAATTGTTGGGCACGTTTCCTTGTGGATGTTTCGGACTCCTCTACCATAGTTGCTTCGATGTTTTCAACCGAACGGTCGGTTCGGGGTCTTCCAGTGCATCGTTTGTTCCATGTTGTACTGTTCTCGTCAAATTGGGACGCCAGACGTGTTCGAATTTTTTGGACTGTGGGTGCTGCACGATTGGGATATTTTCGCCCAAATTCACGTTGCGTTAACACCACTGACGAATTATTACTTGCAAACATTATCACAGTTATCACGCGTTCTTGAAACGTATATCGATTCATTATTATTCACTATAAACTTTGCACGTCTCTATTTCACGAATGTCCAAACTAAACTGACATACGCTACCATTTGCAAAAATTGCAGCACGTTCCAATAGTGTGATATTTATTGTCCCAACTGTTATAAAAAGTTATTCTGCATATTAATTGATTCATATGCACAAAACGTTGTAAACTACAGCGATTAATGTTGATTTGTTTGGTTTCAGGAAGCCGTAGATTAAAGTAACGTGTAATGTGAAGGAGACAGACGTTCACAGTGTGATTAAGTTCCTTCATTTGAAGGGCCATTATAATCGGCAATTGTGCTACCACAGAAAGTTGAGGACTTTATCCTATCAGAACGAAGAGTGACCATTCAAATGATCATGAATAAGATAGATCTTACGATAGCGAGTGGAAATTTATTCACGAAGGACTGTACATGTTACAGGTATCAATGCGCTGCGTTCCCCGATTACTGACTCCTTTTCAGAAACAAATACGGCACCACCTCTCAAGGGAGATGATGAATCTTTTGGGGCCACATAAAGAGGATTGTATCGGCCGCCTTTCTTCCTAGTTTGAGATTTTATGGCTCAATCTAAAAATATAGTGTAGTATTAGTGCCACTTTAATCTAACTTGAGCTTATTAACAAAGTAGCTTATAAAATGGATCTATTTTCTTTACCAATAAAGTAGATAATAGATAATAGAAAGACATTTTTCAAATTTGTACTGTGTTGAGAATAATAAATGATTAAATTACATTGAAATATTCGTGCTTTTTATAGAAAACATTTGAGAATGAGTTGTCGCTCTATGTAAACGAATACATTCTACTTTTCATTCGGGCGTGCGGCCAAAAAAGATATGTTTATACATGACTTGTTTCTTTATTTCTCCTGTAACAAAGTACGAAGTTCAGTATACAGTAAGCAAATTACATTCTACATCTTCTGTTAGCCATGATTTAATATCGCTCTTTATTTTAAAACATTCTTTACCTTTTATCAGCTTAATATTATCGTATCTGATCCCTTCACCCTTACAAAAAGGATATTTTCCCACCATAACCAAGGGTATTTATTAATAAATCACTGTTTAAAACGGTCGTTTGTGATGATCTTGGTAATTACCGCCCTTTTAGCTTATTATAGGTTTCTGCTGAAATTTATGAATTCATCATGAACAAATAATTTACTTAATTTTAATTTATAATGTAAACGTCAGCATTGTTACTCTCAAAATAAAGATACTGATAGATTATTTGCTCATTTGCTCTTTTAAATGTGGTCCGTACAAATTTGGAAAAGAGAATTCCCCGCCTTGGTACATATATTCAATGACTTGCCAAATGCTTCCGACTGTGCTAATCATAATGTTGTGTTATATAAATTGGAACGTTTTGGTATAGACGGTCTTGCCAAAGCATGGTTTCAATCTTATCTTGCCGAGTACATTCAAATAGATACGACACGCGTTGCCCAATCAGTCTGCGGTACTATTAATGTAGGTGTACCCTAGGGTTCTATATTGGGTCCTACTCTTTTTCTAATTTATATCAATAATTTGCTTGTTTTAGTTTTACTGTGCAGGTTATTTTATATTCCGATGATGTTAATATATTAATGACAAAATAAACTGGAATTAAAGAAAATCAGAACTTGCTTTCTTAAATATTAACTATTCGATTGAAACCCGCCAGCTGGTGATGAATCCGATAAGAGTAGCTTGGTTTATTTTCATTATAAAGCAAAACATGTTTTGGACATAGAAGTCCAATGAGACAAACATTCTTTAATATATTCCGCCAAAGGATTAGCAGTTATAATTACTGAATATTTAAAATGGTTTTCTCATATTGATTTTATTTGTAATCATTTCGCTGGAACTTGCTTCGTTTTAAGACAACTTAAGTAGTCATGTAATACCGATGTTTTATAACCTTTTATCACGCCAACTACGTATCGCGTATGTGCCACGGTATCATGCATTAGAGATTATTAACTCATGTCGAAAGAATTTTTCTATTACAGAAAAACACCTTGAGAATTGTATATAATTTAAAATATCGCCATTCTTGTAAAAATATTTTCAGGTCTAAGTCTCTGTTAATTTTTATGACCACTATATTGTGGAAATTTAGTTATACAGGGTGGCGCACGAATCGTACTACAATCTTTTCCTTAAGGGCAAAGGTATTCTAATTGCCATTATTCTTGAACATTTCGATGTTCATCAGCAACATTTTTTTTGGTTTTATTACAATTTAGTTTCGATAGACATTTAATATAAAGGTCTGAATATAAATAAGTAGTCGTGAATACAATATTAAGCATTTCAATTAAAAATTAATTGTTTTTTCTTGAACACTAATTTACTAGACACAGAATTATTACATAAATTATTATGTAACGTAAATATACGTTACAATAAAGGATGGCGCACGAATCGTGCTACAAAAACAAAACGTAATAACTTCTTTTCTGTGTGAGTAATCGGCTTATTTTTTTTTTATTTGGCAGGTTACTATTTAGATTTATTAAAATGAATTCTTGGGATACCGAAAAGAGGATGTGGATAGTGCAACGGTACCATGCTTTGCAGTTCTTCATTTCCGTCCAAAGGGAATTCAGGCGGGAGTTTAGCGGCACTCCTCCGAGTAGATGGACCATTATGAGGCTGGTAAACATGTTTGCCGAATGTGGAAGCATCACACGAAGACCGTTCCATAGAGATTCCTATGTTCGGGTTCAAGACACAATCGCGGCTGTAGCAACGTCAATTCAGGCAAATCCAAGCGCTTTCACTCGAAACTTATCGGCGCAAAACATGTTTCCGTACAAAGTTCAAATTGCTAGCAAGTTAAACCCGCTGGATTTACTTATTCGCTTGGAATTTTGACAAAAAATTATTGAAATGGCCTAAGAAGAAAACAGCTTGATAAATTGCTTGTTTATGTCTGATGAAAGCCCATTTTGATCTAAACGATAATGTAAACATGCAAAATTGCCGTATATGGAGTGAATCTAATCCACAAATACTCCATGAGAAGGAACTGCACACAAAACGAGTCACCCTGTTGCGCGCAGTTTCATCAAGGTGCATTTTGGGGCCATACTCCTTTGAAGAAGACGGTGTAACAGTGACTGTCAATGGGGACTGTTATTTAAAAAGGTAGAAGGAGTTTTTTATCCAGATTTGCGACGAAGATATTTCAATAGCATTTGGTTCCAGCAAGGTGGAGCAGCTGCACGGTGGAGCTCCAATGAAAATTCCCAAACAAATTAATATCGAGAAACTCTACATTCTGCTGGCCCCCAAGGTCACCTGACCTGACTGCACCAGACTTTTTTTTATGGGGTTATGTCAACCAAGAGATCTACAGAACGAAACCAAGAAATTTGACAAAATCGAAGCAGTCCAGTAAAACAATAATTGAAACGATCCCAATTTCAACCCTTCAGGCCGCAATGAATAATTTTCTGAGCAGGTGTTGCATATGCGTGAATGAGCATGGAGGTCATTTACGGTCTTTGATCTTCAAAAACAATTAGTTATATAAAATTAAATTGAATTTGCTGTACAATAAAAGAAAATAAATGAAATACATTGATTAAAAAAAAATTCTTTTAATTTCTTATTGTAGCACAACTGGTGCGCCACCTGTTGTATCTGTAAATATATGACTGAACTTTCTGTTAATAATCCCAGCAATTAGTAAAACACCCGTATTACTACCTGCTATTTGTAAACATTCTATAATATTTAACAGAAAGAATGTTCTTCAATGGGTTATAAATTATATAATACATTACCAAGTACACTTTAAAACTGAAATAGTTTCAAAGCTTTTAAACCAAGCGTAAAGGAATGTATATTATCACTGAACTGTTATAGTACTAATGACTTCCTGTTTTTTATTCAATCTACATTATATATTGGTTTATATACGAGGATAGTTTAACAAGTAGTGAGAATGACACATAGGTGGCGCTCTAATTGGTAAAACAAATGCACTGTAATTTAGGTTGGCTATTAGTATGTTTACATTCCGATATTTAAATAAATCGGTTGATTAGTTTATTTTTGACAGCTGATTGAAAAAGAAGCAACACGTCGTTTTGTTAAAATGGAAAAAGCAGAGTATCGTGCGGTGATCAAATACTTCGTAATTAAGGGTATGAAAGCTACCGAAATAAAAGATGAGTTGCGGGAAACATTAGGTGAATCTGTTCCATCATCCGTCACAATAAGTAGATGAGTAACTGAATTTAAACGTGGAACACCCAAAATCGTGACTTCTAAGGAAATGATTATAAAAATCCATAATATTCTTACGCAAGATCGACGGCTCAAAATGAGAGAGATAGCAGACATGGTAAACATTTCAACAGAACGCGTACACCACATTTTAACGAAAGAATTGGGCCTTTCCAAGCTTTCGGCAAGATGGGTGTAGACGATCTGTTACTTGCGATGAAACTCGGATACACCCAAAACTAAACAACAGTCGAAACAATGGTTAGAACGTGGTTCTGCACCTTCAAAGAAAGCGGAAACCACTTTATCGGCCAACAAGGTGATGGCATCAATTTTTTGGAAATTCAAAGGGCATTTTGCTCATTGATTACTTTCAGAAAGGTGCCACAATAAACGGACAATATTGTGCAGAACTTCTACAAAAATTAAATGTTGAGATTTGTGCTAAGCGGCCAGGAATGGCAAAGAAAAAGATTCTGTTTCACCAAGACAACGCTCTCTCGCATACCAGCACAGTTGCGATGTCCAAAATCCACGAGTTGTATTTCCAATTAGTACCGCATGCGCCTTATTCGCCGGATCTAGCCTCTTCCGACTTCCACCTTTTTCCAAAATTGAAAACGGCATTAGGTGGAAAGAAATTTTCGTCTAACGACGAGCTTATCATCTTCGTAAATGAGTATTTTGCAAGCTTTCCGGAATCGCATTTTAGAGATGGCATAAGGGCATTGGAGCACCGTTGGAATAAATGTATTCCTCTTTTAGAAGAATGTATTGAAAAATAAAAATTATTTTGTATTTAAAAAATTCGTTTTTCTTTTTCAGTCTCACTACTTGTCAAACTACCCTCGTAAGTATTGATGTACTTCAAACATGTGTACTTTATTGTAAGGGTAGCTCGTTCCAAGCAATATTGTTGAGTGTCATGTAATTGTTGTAAATTGAATGAAAGGGTAGGAAGTATACCAAGTCTACGATCTGTAATATCCCAGACATGTCCTGAGGGTTCTAGATCTAGCGACAACGCAGACCAATTGAGAATAGTGGCCTCCATCCCGAATCATATTATAGTAGCAGTAATACGAGGATAGACATTTCTTAGCATGATTATATCATTATTTCTCTCTAGGATTTATGGTAAAGTGAATATTTCTAAAATTGAAGTAATGTTAGCATTTAAATAGCCTAGAAGGAATACTAAACGAGTCTCGCATCCTATATCAATTCCATCCCAAACCATCAATCCTCTAGTAAACGAAGTTTCACTTTCTACGTACCAATGCAAGAACTGCTTTTCTCCTTTTCGACATTGGACACATTTATGATCATCATGGGTCCACAAACAAAAACGAGGTTCATTTAAAAGAAATGATATTGTTCTACTCTTGATCCTATTTTGACCATACATTACACCATTCCAATATAAAGGCACGATACTAATTTGAAAGGAAGTGCATTTGATGTATTTATCTACTTATTATATTATTGTTGAGCAACTCAGTTCATAATACTTTTATGGAAAGAAATGTATTGATCGTGGTAATAAATATATTTAAATCAAAGATGAAGTATTATCCTTTAGTTCAAGTAAAGAATAACATTTTAATGAGCATCGCAATTCCGGTGTGATAAGCACAAAATTTTTTAGTGCATAATTATTCTTCTGTAACAATCCAATCTGTCATCACTTGCAGAAATGCCCGCAACTGGTACATCCAATTAAATTCGATGTTTTGTTTGTATTTGCAACTCTAGTTGATAAACCAAGTTCATACGTTATGCCGACACGAAGAAACATGACGATATTTTATTTATGTTAAAACAACGTATCCTACAAAGGAGGACAACGTCTATTCCTAGGGGCAAGCAATCTTAGTCTCTTATCTTCTTATTGGCAGATAGCTCCAGCTCTTTTAGAGCCTGTTCTACGATTTTGACTACTTTCTTCAGACCAATCTCACCAACAGCAAATAACTGTAACAATATTTCTTTGCATTCTCTTAGCGATTTCACAAAATGCAGTAACCGTCTCATGTCGTCTAATGATGCGTAGGTTGTCTTTTAGCTTCTGCATATAAAACTGGAATAAAACAGTAGATAGCTTTTAAAGCGACGTATTTTCCACGAAGATTAATGCACTTTCGCGTGCGCTCGAACCATCTCTGGATGCCGTTATTCCCCTCGTCTGTTGGTGCAGTCAAAATTGCGTTTTTAAGGCATCGACTGCTCCTTCTAATGACTGTAACCTTTGACCACGCAGTCTGTTGTCCGTTCCTGATTTCAGAAAGGTAAATAAATCGTTGGGACTTAAGTCCGGGCTGTACGGAGAATGGTCCGACAATTCGATGTTTTGTTATTTTAAAAATCCAATTGGCTTGCCTGCTGTGCTGTGTGTGAACTTGTACTGTTTTGGTGGAGGATGATTCGTCGTTCGGGGTTGGTTTTGAAGAAAACAGAAACCGACTTGGCAAGGCCTTCTTGTTGAGATGATTGATTTCGAAAATTATAAAAAATTATTCCGCGAAAATGTTATGTGTTTAAATCTATTTTCCAACTAACTTGTCAACTTCGACAGGTCGTTGTAGCTACGAGGACTACACTTATCGCACTGAAACTTTGGATTTAAGTTAACTGGAGATGGAGGTTAATTTTTTCTGCTGATATTTGACTAGTGACCTACGACAATATGACACCTTACAAAATCGCTTGGCTGGCGATAACTTGGTCGTCTTTGAACTATTTAATAAGTTTAAAAGACAGGAGTTGCATTAGACACAAAATTTTATTTTACAACTAAAAAGTTTCCAATGTGTCAATTACCAGCGGCACGGACAACATTAAAGCTAAGTGTGTAGACTGTTGTTATTTAACGTCTAAAGTTATCTAGGTTATTAGATATTGGAAAAACATAAACTTGATCATATACAGATCTCGCAGACTAAGAACAAATTCTGACTCGAACCATTGGATGCGAATGAGTTGGTGATCCATCTTGAAAAATTAATTTATGTCGATTGTCTTGGATTTTTTTCAAACATAGTCTAGATTCTACTTGATCATACGAAGTTCGCGGTCAATCTTAACATTTCTCTTTAGTCAGAGATTCACTCACTCTGTAAACTATCGAAACCACCTTTGTATATTCTTCGGAGAGTGTGGGGTAATATTGAATCGGCTTCGAAAAGCATGCTGCACTATAACAACCGAATACATTTTCCCGAATTTGAAGCCAATTTAGACTGATTCAAAATAAAGACAAAAATTAATTTTTTCATTAAATTTCGTCGAACAACACAAAGGTTTATTGCTTTCTTCATACTTATTTAATAATTCATTATACTCAACATTAGTGCAAAATTCTATTTAAAATTATTTATTTCTACTGGGTAATTCGTTTTTCTTTTCGTCACATTATAACCATACTAACCATAAGAAAGGGTGTTTCAAATTTCGCGGTTTTTTTAAAGAATAAATAATATATAAATAATTTACATTCGCTTTCAAAAACTCTTTATTGGTAATTGACGTGTCAGTTATGACATTTATATACGAAAAATAATATCTGCCAAATGGCCTCCTCTTGCAGATCCGTAGACGTCCACTCTTTTGTTAAAATTTTCAATGACATTTTGCCATAATTGAGGTTCTATTTCACCAATGACACGAATAATTACATCCTTCAAAGCGGGAATAGATTATGGGTTGTTCTTATAAACCTGAGTTTTTACATAAACCCGAAGAAAATAGTCTAAGGGTGTCAAATCACATGATCCTGGTGGCCAATTAACATCACCGTTTCTTGAGATTACGCGTCCAGGAAATTTTTCTCTCAATAAATCAATTGATTCGTGTGCAAAGTGAGGTGAAGCGCCACCCTGTTGAAACCAGATATCCTCTAGATCAATATTCATTAATTCAGGCCGCAAAAATTCGCTTATCATCCGACGATATCGATCACCATTGACAGTTGCAGCTTCACCAGCAGCATTTTCAAAGAAGTTAGGTCCATTTACACCACCTGACCATAATGCACACCAAACAGTAACTCGGTTATGATGCATAAGTTTCTCATGAATAATTCGTGGATTTTCCTCACCCGAGATACGGCAATTTTGTTTATTAACATAGCCACCAAGTTCAAAATGTGCCTCATCGGAAAACATTATTTTTTGAGAAAAATCAGCTGGTTGTTTATTTGATGAAATTAACAAATGAACGACATTTTAAATGATCTAATGGCTTCAGTTCCTGTGTTATTTAAACCTTATATGCTTTCAGAGCTTAATCCTTGTGTAAAATGCGCCATGTTGTTGATCCACTAAGTACAAGTTGTTGTGAACGCCGTCTAATGGATATTTCAGGATATTCAGCAACACTTTTACGAACCAAACCAATATTTTCTTGTAAACGACAACTACGACTGTATTTTTCACTTTTTTTGATCTTTCACGGAACCGGTCTCTTGAAATTCTTTAATAGTTCGACCAATAGTGCTTTCAGATGGACGATTATGTAAATCATAAAATTTACGTGATTTTCTATAAACTCTTTTCACAGAACTCTGATTTTCATGAAATAATTCAACAATTTGAACGCCTTGTTGTACCGTGTACGAAGCCATTTTTATAAATGTCATACATCACACACATACCCAGACAAATTCAGTGCGCCATCTATATTTTATTTATTCTTAAAAAAACCGCGTAATTTGAAACAGCCTTTAGAAGTACTATCTGCTTCTGGGCTTCCGGGCTCGAACCGCGTCACTGGTGTAACTGCCGACGTTTCGTACCCAATCATATGGGACATCTTCAGGGCTCAACTACTGCTGCTGTCTGTCGCACTGACACTATTTCAGCGCGACAGACCAAGACCCCGGAAGTCGACGTACCAGCTTACCCTTTAGAAGTGCCTACTACGTTGTTAATATTAATTTTCTTTTTATATTTCAATTTATTTTACATACCGAGTGTAAATCTATTTCCAATAAAAAAAATTACTTTAGAATTAATCAACTAATTTGATTATCAAAATGCAAAACTAAAAATTAAGGTCAATACGGTCACTGAAGATACCAGTCCCAACAACTACCCATCGAAAATGTAATTTTCTCCAATGCAGTAATAATGTACGTGCGCTCAGGAAATACTAAATTTAAATTCAATTTGCAATATAATTTGCCGATATGAACCCGCCATTGAACGTATGCACTGTTCTATTACATTTCCAGTTACAAATATATGTTTAAATCGACCTCCAATATTCAACAATATCATATAACCAACGTATACGAACGCAAGGGAACATTGATATTGATCACACACAGTAATGTAGGACATCTACAACACAGAACATAACGAATGCTACACGTTTGTACAGTTCCACTTTGATGTCACTTAATGTACTTTGATTTGTATAAATGTTTGACAAAATGTAATTACAAATACACTAACACCAAAAGCAATGTGTTTACAATGTATATATTTTAATTGCATTCCGAAATATGTTTGATTAATGTTATTTGGTAATGACGGAAAGTAATCAGGGGATTGTTGTGGTTTTATATAAATTTATAGGATATGACATTTGATATTATTGATTTGATTTTGACTAATAATTGAAACTAATTCTTCATCGATCCACGTAATTTATGCAAATATAAGTATGTATATCCTGTCTAATAAGTAAAGAAAGTTTTTCAAGTAATAGAATGACAATATTAGACGCACAGCCGTCGCAGAGAAAACCGAAATTTTTTAAAATAAAATTAAAAGCTTAACTATTTTGGTAAAATTCATTTATTTTATTCAAAGTAGTCGCCTTCGGCTTCAATACAAAACGTTGCACGGGCAATTAACATGTAAAATTAATTTTTAAGTTCATATTTAGAGATATGCTTTAACATTGCTTCAACATGCCTCTTTAATTGCTTCGACGTTGGCATAACGTTGTCCTTTCATTGGCAAATATAGTTTGGAGAATAAATAGAAATCACAACGGGGCAAATCCAGTGAATACGCTGAATGGTTAATGGATAAAATGCCATTTGTAGTTAGAAAATCAGTGATAACCGTCCAGCGATGAGATGATGCATTATCATGTAACAAATGCAAGCTACTAATTTCACGATATTGAGGGCTCACATGACGAATACGCGCCAAAGGACACCTCATAACACCAAGATATATCGACATTATCTTGACTTTTGACTTCTCCAAACAGCTTTTTTTCCGATCTTCCTTCGCTTGGATGCTTCCATTCAGAGCTTTGACGCTTGGTCTCTGGATCATATTGAAAACACTACATCTCATCGCCAGTTATAATAGAATATCTGAAGTTTTCGTCCTTTTTTGAGTCTTTAATCAAGTCTTATTACCTCCTCCTTTTTAATTAAAAGATGAAAAATTGAGAATGTAAAAAGAAATGAATGAATATATGAAATATATGACGGTTAATTCAATGTTAATGTAAGGAGTTAATAATTAATAGTTGTGTACAATGAGCACCAAAAGTCCAGGACGCGTGCCAAGCTGAAAGAAAGATTATTAGTGGAATAAAACGACAGAAATGCCTTCAAATTTTATTCACAAGTTAAATGAATTCTTAAAGCTTGAATGTGTTAAATAGAAATAGTTAACAAGAACTAGAGCAACAAATAAAATATGATGAACGTAATAGCAAAGCTGTAATAAAATATAAGTCTAACGATATTTAGCTGGTTAATAAAATATACAAAGAGTTAGATTAAAATACTTGTACTTGCGTATTTGTGTATGTGGATATATCCTGGATCAGGAAACTGTATTTATATTTCGCGTTCGCGGAATTAAACACGAGGTCACAAGAAGCGCGAATAAAGGTTCGCGGCACAAACACGTGAAAGACGCGTGTAGTCTCAATGACGACAGAAAAGCGAAGAGCGTTGTTCTTTTACGGTTATGGCTTTATAAGGAACCGACCCCATAACTGAGGGGGTATTGGTCATCTTTGAATTAACCAATAGCAAACAACAAGGACAAATCAGCTTATATTAAAATTGTGATCTTAATTTCAATATAAGCATTAAGCAAATTATCTACACAGAATAGTAGACGTGTATTCTGTGTAAAAGAAATACCAAATTGGGATTGGTATTTGAATCGCGAATTGCATTTAGGAATCAATATAACTAAATTGATATCGAATT